>PVKA01025299.1:0-16088 GCA_004027165.1 Ctenomys sociabilis
GATTTTTTCTTTCTACAACCCTTCCTTTGTCTATACCTGTCAAAAGTGGGCACTCCGTTGACATTCAACTACCTTAGGTGCTTGAACTCGACACCACAATCCAACACAGTCCCGCATTCTGCAACCATAGGGAGTTATTCAAAGAAATTGTCGACCATATCCATTTACAGCTCAGCTTAATATTATGGGCTCACGATGTGTACTTCATTTTTATACTTTTATACTTTTCTGCTGGATGGTTAAGACCCAGATAGATTAAAACTTATATATCAACACATGGCATTTTTTCATATACTTGTTTGCCTCCTTTATTTCATCCTCTGAGGAGTGTGTGTTCATCTTGGATGCCTATTTCTGGATTGGGTCTTTAAATTGTAGGGCCCTAATGTTTTTTAATTGCTTATAAATTCCAGAGAGCAGACCTTTATCTGAGTATTTATTAGTCAAGATTTTTTTTTTTTTTTGAAATTCATGGGTTGTCTTTTCATTTTGTTGGTAATTTCTTTTGACGTGCAAAACCTTTTCAATAAGAGGAGGTCTCAGTTGTTAATTCTTTCAAGTATTACCCGTGCCATTTGATTTTTGTTCATTAACTCTTTGCCTACCCCTATGTCTTCAAGAGTTCCTCCTAATTTCTCTTCCAGGGGATTCAGTGGTTCTATTTTAATGTTTAGATCTTTAATGCATCTTGACTTTAGCTTAGTGCATGGTGATAGACCTGGGTCAAGTTTTAGTTTTTGGCATGTAGAGAGCTAGTTTTTCCATCACCATTCATTATAGAAGCTATCTTTCTTCCAGTAAGCATGTTTGGCCCCTTATCAAAGATCAGGTGGATGAATGTGTTCATAGAGGCTTCTGCAACTTCTAATCTATTCCCTTGACCCTCAGGTCTATTTTTTTTTGCCAGTATCATGCTGATTTTATCACAGTAACTTTGCAGAATAATTTCAAGTCAGGAATTATAATGCCTCCTTCCTTGCCTTTGTTGCCCAGGATTGCCTTTGCTATTTTAAGTAAATAAAATTTAAGAAGGATTTCCCTAGATCTGTGAGGCATGGTGGTGGTAGTTTAACAAGAATTGCTTAAATCTGTACAGAAATTTTGGGAGTATGCCCATCTTCACAATGTTTGTTCTTCCTGTGAAGGAGCAGAGAATATCTTTCCATTTTTTGAAATACTCTATGATCTCTTTAAAAGTACTGTAATTTTCCTTGAAAAGATCTTTGACTCTTTAATTAGATTAATTCCAAGGTATTTCATTTTCAGTGGTGCTATTGTAAAAGGTATTGTTTCTCTTTTCCCTCTCAGTGTATCTGTTATCTGTGTAGAGGAATGCTATTGACTTTTGGGTATTGACTTTGTATCCTGTGATGCTACTGAATTTATATCAATTCTAGTAGCTTCTTGGTAGAGTTTTTTTGGGGTTCCAAGTAAAATATTATGTCATCTGCAAATAATGATGGTTTAACGTCTTCTTTACCTATTCTTATTTCGTTTATTTCACTCTCTTTTTCAAGGCTCTAGCTAATGATTCCAGAACTGTATTGAATAGTAGGGGAGATAGAAGACATTTTTGTCTTGTAGAAAATCTAAGAACAAATGATTTCAGTTTTTCCCCATTTAGAATTATGTTAGCTGTTGGGTTGTCATAGATGGCTTTTATCATATTGAAGTAGAAGCCTTCTATTCCAATTTTTCTGTAGGACTTTGAACATGAATGAGTGTTGAACCTTGTCAAAGCCTTTTCTGTATCAACTGAGATGAACATGTGGTTTTTAGTTTTCTCTCTATTGATATAGTGTATTATGTTTATAGATTTGCAAGTATTAAACCATCTTTGCATCCCTGGGATGAATCCTCCCTCTTTATGGTGAATAATCTTCTTGATGATTTGCTGTATTCTGTTTGCTAGGAATTTATTAAGGATTTTTGCATCTGTGTTTATGAGGGAGACTTACCTGTAGTTCTCTTTTTTTAGTTGCGTATTTTCCTGCTTTTGGTGTCAGTATAATACTTTCCTCCAGGAATTATTTTAGGAAGATTGCCTCATTTTCAATTTCATTGAAGATCTTGTGGAGTATAGGGATTATATCTTCTGCAAATTTCTTGTAGAATTCAGCTGTAAATCCATAAGGACCTGGACTTTTCTTTGTTGGCAGGTTTTTTTTTTTAATTATACCTCATATTTCATTAGCTGTTATTGGATTATTGAGAGTTCTTATATCTTCTTCATTGAGTTTTGGTAATTTGTACATTTCTAGGAATCTGTCCTTTTCTTCTGTGTCTTCTATTCTGTGAGAGCAAAGATTCTCAAAGTAGCTATTGATAATTTCCCAAATTTCCACTGGGTCTGTAATAATTACACCTTTTTTATTCTTTATTGCTTGTATTTGAATTGTTTCTTTCCTCTTTTTGATGAGGCTAGTTAGGGGCTTATCAACTCTATTTAATCTTTCAAAGAACCATTTGTTTGATTTATTAATTCTTTGAACTGTTTTCTTCATCTCAATTGAATTAATTTCTGCTCTAATCTTTATGATTTTTTCCCATCTTTGGGCTCTGGGTTTGGTTTGCTGTTCCTTTTCCAGATGTTGGAGGGGCAACATTAGGTGGTGTATTTGCTTCCTTTCTGTTTTCCTAATGTGTGAGTTCAGAACTATAAATTTCCCTCTAAGATCTGCTTTCATTACATCCCATAAATTCTAATAAGTCGTGGTTGAATTTTCATTGAATTGTGGATATTGTTCAATTTCTTGTTTAATTTCATCTATGACCCATTCATTGTTGAGTAGTGTTAATTTCCATGTATTTGGGGGGGATTCTGGTTTCTTTTGTTGTTGTTTATTTCCAATTTCATTGCACTGTGGTCAGATATATGCATGGGATGATTTCTGTTCTCTTGCATATAATTAAACATGACCTATGGACTAGTATGTGATCCATATTAAAGAATGACACATGTGCAGATGAAAAAAGATGTGTATTCAGCTCTGGTTGGGTGGTACACACTGTATATGCCCACCAAGTCCATTTTTTCCAAGCTCTGGCTCAGTTCTGCTAATTCTTTGCTAATTTTTTCTCTGTTTGACCTATCTTAAAAAAGGTGTTAAGGTCTCCTCTTAAGATTGTGGTATTGAATATTAGATTTTTGATGACCATTAAGTTTTGTCTTATATATTTGAGTGCTCCGTTGTTTGGTGCATACATATTTATGAGTGTTACTTCTTCTCCTTGAATTTTTCTCCTAACCAGTATATTGTGGCCTTCTTTACTTCATTTGTTCCTTCTTGGTTTGAAGTTGAGACTATCTGAGAATGGAATTGCTACCCCTGATTTTTTCTGAAATGCTGGGTCATCTAATATTGTTTTCCATCCTTTGACTTTCAGCCTATGAATTTCTTTATGAGTTAAGCATGTTTCTTGTATACAGCATATTGTTGGATTGTGTTTCCTAATTTACAGTGACAGAGTATTTGTTTTAATTGGTGAATTACGTCAATTTACATTGATGGTTATAATGGAGATGTATTGACTTATGATTGATGTTATTTACCTGCTGTTGTTTACTACTTTTTCACTTGTGTTTAATTGTTTGCCCTATTTAGTGGGTTCCTTTTCTTCTCATTCATGGAGTTCTGATCATTTTGGTCCCTCTCTAGAACATCTTTTAGTAGTCTGTGTAGGGTTGGCTTTGTCATGAAATTCTTATTTGTTGTTTGTCATGGAAGTGTTTCATTTCTCCATCAAACTTTAAAGAGTTTTGCAAGTTGTAGTAGCCTAGGATGGAATTTGTTTTCATAGAGGACTTGAAGTACTCTCCTCCATGTTCTTCTTGACTTCATGGTTTGTGAAGAGAAGTCTGCAGTTCTTCTGATGACTTCTCCTTCAAATGTGATCTATTTCTTTTCTCTAGTGGCTTTCAGTATATTGTTCTTGTGCTGAATTTCTGGGATCTAGATTATTACCTGTCTTGGTGTTTTTCATTGGGTAGATGTTCTCTGGAGTTCTGTTTTCTTCGGTTACCTGAATGGCAGATTGTTTCCCCATATTCTTTTTATATCATTTGAATTTACTCTTTTTTTCTCATTGATGCATATTAGTCTGATGTTGTCCATCTTTGCGTCATCTTGTAGCTTATGAATTTCTTTTTCCTGCAACCTAGTTGTCTCTAAGAGATCTTTTCTACCTTTTCTCTAGCTGTGACAGAGTCTTCAAGATCTGAAACTCTGTCTTCACTTTCACTCAAATGGTTCTGCAAGTTTGTGATTGAGAGTTCCTCTATGTTTCTGGCTCTGCTTTATGCGATCTACTTTCCTGCATTGCTCATTCAGGGAATCTGTCATTTTTCTAATTTCGTCTATATTTTTTGTTAATGTCTTCTTTAGAAGCAGTTATTAATTCTTTTACTTCAGAGATTATTTCTGATCTGATTTCCTCTATATATTTCTGAATTTGATTCACTTCAGATGCTATTAATTCAGACATTTTTTATTTCAGAGGTTATTTCTGATCTGAGTTCCTCTATATTTTTCTGCAGTTGTTTCTTTTACTTCAGACACTATTAATTCATACTTTTCAGTTGTGTTATTCCCAATTTCTTCTGTCTTAGTGTCTTCTGTATTTGTAGTGGGTGGGTTTGGGGCCTGAGATTGCATTTTGCTCCTTCTCTTTGTCATTTTATATAGCACTGTCCTCTGACCTTGGTGCAAATCTTTGGTTCAGTAATCCTAGCACCTACTGAAATTTGGATGCAGATCTATGAAGTTTAAATTCATCCAGTTGTGCTTGGCTTGGGTCTGGCTGCTGTGCTCAGCTTCTTCCTGCTGCATCACTTGTAAGTGAACCTGTTATGCCCCTCTTGCGGCGTTCTGCTGCTGGATTAGCTGGGTGGTTCTGGCCCCTAGCCTCTCTGCAGAGACTTCAGTTGCAGCTTCACCCCAAGCCTGGGCTGGGTCTGGAGGGGTCCAGAGAGAATGACTGAATATCTCATTCATATTCTGGGCCTGGGCTGGGTCTCTTTTATTCGTTTTCAAGTTGTGTTATATATCTCTTTCTTATTGAGTTAGGAGAGTTTTTTTATATTTTCTAGATACATGTTCCTCCCTGACCTGATAAATGAGTTTTTAAAATTTTCCTTCATCCTGTGGAGTTTTGTTTAATACTGTTCTAGGAAGCACAAAAGTTTTTAATTTTCATTATGTCAAATTTATTTTTCCATTGCTGTTTTTCATTTTACTGTCCTTTACTTAAGGATGCATTGCATAACAAAAAGTTGTGAAGATTTATGCCAATGTTTTTCAGATTTTTGTAGTATTATACAAATATAAATTTAGATATTAAGTTCATACTTAGCTACATTTTGTATTTCATATGAGGTAGGGGTCCAATGTAACTATTTGTATGTAAAAATCATGTTTCTAAACACTATATGATGAAAGAATTATTTTCTCCTACTTAATTTCCTTAGCACCTTTATGGAAAAGCAATTAATTATAAATACAATAATTATTTCTGGACTCAATTATATTATTATTTTATTCTTTTTAATGCTATTAAGAATAATTTTCTGAATATCATTTATAGTTCATTAATATTTTATAGAAAACAACTGTGTGTTACTTTTGACATTTTTAACTTTGCTGAGTTTCTTTATTAATTTTGTTTTGAATATTCCTTTGAATTTTTCTGTAGATGGCCATTAGGGCTGGCCAAATAGCTCAGCAGATTAAAGCACCTGTTTAGGCAGACACAGTGGCCAGGGCTCAATGCTCAGTGTGCTGTGCTGGCCCCACCCCCAGTGTGCACTTGCAATGGCTACTGAGACTGGGCGTGGTGGTCTGCACCTGTAATCCCAGGGTTTGGGAGGCTGAAAACAGGAAGATCACTATGAGTCTGGTCTACATAGTGAGACCCTAAACTACAAAAAAAAAAAAAAAAAAAAAAAAAAAAAAAAAAAAAATAGATGGGCTTCAGATTATCATGTCTAAGATCATATTATCTGCAAAGACTTTTGTTTCTGCCTTTCCAATCCAGATGACTTTCATTTTCTTGGCCTGCTGTCCTGGCTCAGCCCTAGTGACAAGAACATGCATCCCTGTCTTGTTTCTAAAGTTAGGGGAACTAATTTGGTCTTTTGCCAGTAGGTGATCTAATTTGTGCATTTTCATAGATATCTTCTATGGGGTTGAAGAAGTTCCCTTCTGTTCCTAGTTTGCTGAGCATTTTTATCACCAAAGGATGCTGGGTTTTGTTTAATCCTTTTTTTTTTTTTTTGCACCTAATGAAGGGTTCATGTAGATTGTGATTTCATCTCATCTGTTTCCTTTTCCAAACATTCAACAAAAGTTTTCTACAAGTCACTTACTAAATGCATTGTAACTTTTATTTTTATTTTTTTGGTGGTACCAGGGATCAAACTCATCGTTAACTTTTAAAAAAGTAAAAAATGGTATTTTTGCAAAAGTTTGTAGGTAAGTAATCTAAAGGTTTGAAGCAATTAATTTGAAAACTGGTAAAATATAACTACATAAGATATTTGTTTCTGAGTAAACATTAAAATTCCATTTGTTGACTGCAGGAAAATTATATTCTTGTAAGAAAAGAGCTACAAAAATTAACAAATAGCAGGATCACTATCACTTCTACAAACATGGAAAATACATGAGAAAAGTATTATTTAAGCTCTGTTAGTTATTGGCATCTCTTTTTTCAATGTGTTCATTTTAAAACACAACTGTACTGACTTTATCAAAATGTACTGTGCCTTATACATTTAGAAAAGAACATATTAACAAGCTTTCCTGTCACACAACTATGGAGAACTGTTGCCTGGGAAGATAAGGCAAAAGAAAAACAAACAAATGAACTAATTCCCAATTATAATTTAATTGTGCTCTGCGTAGTAAACAGAATGCCTTCTTCTTTAATCTTCTCCAATATTGGACCATAGATCTCTTTGGAAAAAGGCCCCATCAGGCCTTTGGCTTCAATTTCACCTGGAAAAAAAGAAATATGTGATTACCATTTTAAGTGTGGTCATGAAGGTTCATTTTCCCTGCAAGAACCTGTCCAAAGCAAGATTCACCTAGCAGCAACACAGAAGCAATGAATTGCTGGAGGGCTGGCATACATTTAAATAACTGTTTCAATGCCCTCTACCACATGATTACTTAGTGCCCTGAATGGAAAAAGGTTAATTTGGGCTTCAAAGCACCGCTGACTTAAGCACAATGACAAAATGTGTACCGTCACTGCATCAGTCCTACCAGAAGAAAATGAATGCAGTGATTGCTTGGAAAGAGTCACCTGTTAGGATGGCTGAAAACCTGTATCCGGGTACTTCCTTTAAGGAGTATGTGGACTCTTTCTTTGCTCTGATTACCCAAAAACTTGGTGGGTAGCTTAATTTTGCAATGTTTAATGTGCTATTCCAGATGTGTTTTCTCATTGTTTAATTTGTGTGTTGTGGTGTTTTTCACTTCCTTCACTCACAAGGGCCACGTGTAGTATTTTCATAGGTAATGGTTATTGAATGGACACATTTATACATATGTATCCCTAATGTAATCACCAGTCAAAATAATGTAAAATCCGTACTCCCTCAGGATAAATTGTACTTAGAGTTTTGCCCTTTTTCCCGGCTATTAATGAGCCATCTGATACTCTCTTGCCATGCTGGCTGAATTAGCAGTACACGGTAGCTCCCAGTCGGCAAGGAGACCAAGAGAATGAACAACCTACATTCTGCATCAAGTGTGTCCAGCCATAGCCTGCAGGACACATGCAGCCTGGACAGCCGGCAGTGCCACCCGCTAAAGTCAGCTTCATCTTATTGTGTGGCCTTTTAGCCTTGTTTTTCATGACGCATTATAAGATGCTAGAGTGGGACTGTGTAGGCAGCAAGGGAACACTTTAGAAGTCAGGACAGAGTGGCACTAACTCTGTGTGACCATGGAGATGAAAACACAGCTCAGGCATTTTAACCTGCCTCCACGTGTGTCTCTCTGCAGGTAGGACTTCACTGCTGTAGGCAGACATGTAAGCTTTCTGATTTCATTACTAAACTTGGGCTTTTGTTTTAAAGCTTTACAAAAATATTTATTTATTTTTGTTTTGTTGTATTAATACATGGTCTCACTAACATAGATGGGTGGGACTCCTAGTGATTCTGATATTTTTCAGCTTCCAAGCACTTGGATTACAGGTGCACGCCACCATGCCCAGGCTCAATTACATCTCAATGCACCCTGAGGCAGCACGGCACACAGGGGATTGAACCCCAGTTGCTACATCTGCCAAAGCAGGTGCTTTAGTCCCTGAGATATCTGGCCAACCCAACAAAAATATTTAAAAATAAATGAGGCTTTGTTACTCACCTACATTAACTGTACTGTGTATCTTACATGTGCCCACTCTTTCCATGAGGCCTGGGCCAGCCAAATGTTTGTTTTTGTATTCTTAGGAAACAGTCTGCAGGGTGTTTAGGGTCTCACTACTAGATCAGACTCATAATGATTCACCTGTTTACAGCCTCCCAAGAGTGGGGATTATAGGCTCAAGCCATCATGCCCAGTCTCAATTGCCATCTCAGTGGGTCCGGGGGGGCAGGGCCAACATGGCAGGCCTGGAGATCAAAACCCTGGCCCCTGTGCCTGCTTGCAAGTGCTTTAATCCACTGAGCTATTTGGCCGGCCCCAGCCAAGTGTTTGGACAGGCTGCTGTGTTGCTGAGTATGAGGCTCGGTGGGTTAGGTGGATTGGATGCATTTTCAACTTAAGGTAATTTTAACGTACAATGAGCAAATTGGCATGTAACTCCATTGTATATTGAGGAGCATTTGTAAGCATTTACAAAATAATTTATTTGCTGAAATATCAAAACAAACAAGACATGGTCCGTATTGTTAAGTAAGCATTCTTGGCAATTTCGGAGTTACTCCTCCAAAATAATGAAAAGCGAGGCAGGAAAGAATGGAGTCAACATTCCCCACTGGCGCCTGTATGTGAACACGGGCAGCTTCACCTTCAATTTCTTGGAGGTGTCACAATGACACTAGGAGCTAGGGGGACAATACCCACTGCCTCAGGATGAAGAAGGCAGCTGAGAGGGCCCGAGTGACTGCTTCCCTCTCATCACCACTCCACTCTCCTGTGACTACCCTGGGTGGAAATCAGATCTGGCTCTGCTCAGGTCAGGGCTGTCTCCGGGCTGCCTCGCTTTTCATTATTTTGGAGGAGTAATTCTAAAATCACCAAGAATATTTACTTCACAATGTGGACCATGCCTTATTTGTTTTGATATTTCAGCAAATAAATTCTTCAAGAATGGCTGATTTTCAATCAGTGCCTATGTCATGCTCAAGACCCATTATTTGGTATCCCAGCTTTGAATAGCCTGAAGTGCAGACATGGCACAGACTCCAGCTCCAGGTGAACAGCACTTACCGTCCAGCAGCATTTTGGCTGCCATGGCTGTGGGCAGCCCCACAGTTTTAGCCATTGCTGAGAAGCCATTGAAGTCTCCATAAACCACAAGATCAATGGTTTTATTTTCTAAGTGTCCAGAAGGATGTCTGATACCAAAGCTATCTCTCATCACAATCATATCTTTTTCTTCAGGGCCTGAAAATTAAAAAGAGAGACATTTTCAGATGCCACTATCATTATAACTCAGATGTTGAATTTCATCTCTCACTCCTATTTCCCTGCTGTCACGAATTTCCCTTTGCAGTACATGTGGTCACCAGACAGCTACCTTCATTGCTTTTAAGTCAAATACTGAGAGAAAAGAGTTAATGGAATTAAAAGTTTGATCTCATCTCTTTGTCTAGGGCAGTATCAGTAAAGTCCTACTACAGTCACAAGGTCACAGCCATGGGAATGACACACTTGTTCCCAGAAAGGTGCCTTTGGCATGTCTCTAATAAAGTGAGAGCAAAACTAATACTGTGTTCCTTTTCCACATACTCAAGTTCATTCCCTCACACCTACTCCCACTCCTGGTACTGGAAACTGAACCCAAGGCCTCCTGCACACAAGACCAGCACCCCACGCTGAGTGACAGGTCCTGCCCTTTTTAGTTATATATTGCGATACAGTCTTGCTAAGTTGCCCAGGCTGGCTCTGAATTCCAAATCCTGCTGCGTCTTCCCAAATAGCTAGGATCGCAGGTGCATGCCCCTTTCCTCGGCCCCAAATTCTTCCTTTCTTAGTAAGTCTCATTTTCCCTCGGTGCATACTGGCTCCATCTGATAACCGCACAGCCTACCATAGGAGAGCTTCAAGGCCAGGTGCTTGGACAGAGCATCGACGACGGACTCTGCCGGCGGGACCCGTTCATCTCCAAGCAAGCCCAACCTGGAGAGCACAGAGGCGGTGCATTAGAGACACCCTGCGCAAGCTTGCACTGGGGAAGCAGCCAAGAGCTTGTGGGACTGTCACTTATTAAGATTTTTATTTTTATTAGTATGTGTTTGCTAATGATTATGTTATTGTGGTGCACTGAGCTTCCACCTTACTCCAGAAAGAAAAACCATTATTAAGAAATCAGATAATATCAAGTAAGAGACAGGCCTCTAAGAAAAAGGATCCCTTCCACATTGCTTGTAGGAATGTAAACTACTACAGTCACTATGAAAATCTGTACAAATATTCCTCAAAAACTTAAAAACTAGAAATTGCGTTTGACTCACATACTGCCTTTCTAGGTCACGCTCCCAAAGCGTTAGGGGTATCACATCATAGCAGTACATGCACAGTTGTTTATAGCAGTACAACTCAGAATAGTGAAATGATGTAAGCAGTCTATACATCCATCAATAGATGAATCAATAAAGAAAATGTGCTATTCATAAACACTGGAATACTATTCTCTCATAAAGAAGGCTAAATTTGAGTCATGCTTAAGAAATGGATCCATCTTGAGACCATAATGTGGAATGAAACTAATTAGGAACATAAGCTTAAATAACGCACATGAGGACAAGTAAACTAAAGGCTAAAATAAAAGACAGATAATAGGAAGGAGGGAGAGGAGTAGAAAGGCTGAGGAATGGAAAAGAATTACAAAATGATTAAAATAGGTAGAATTCTATCTCGAAATGGCAAATATCATAATTGTCCAAGTTCTAAGAATATACTAAGTTGAGAACTAACACAAATAGCAATGTTTTTACCTGCAGAATCAACCCCTGACTCCCTAGGCACTGCTCCTTAGAGCAGACATGATGCCTTGTAAATCCACACCACTGCAAAAGTTTATGAGATCCATTTACAGATTAGCTGCGCAGCAGTTATGAATTAAATAAAGAGACTGAGGGAATACTCAGAGAATCTCCCATAGCAAAGCAGAAATATCCCACTTTGTTCAGGAATTAAGTGGAGAAATGCCTGTCAATCCCACAACAGCAGGTCACCATTTGAGCAGTGAATTGATTAATTATAAAGGGCTGCACTGTCTTTTGATCTTCCTTTGTCTAGAAAGGATCAAGTAATCCTGGACCCAAGGGACTCTAGATGAAATGACGGATGCCTACCCCTCAGCAGCTTCCAGCTGGGTGCTGTCCCCATCCAGGCTTCTAAGAACAGCTTCCTTCAGTACATCATAAGGGGAGGAGCGTGAAATCCCAACTAGGTCACACAGTAGCTGTTTCTAGTTAGGAAAATAAAGACAAAGACTCTAAATTCCTAGTTAGGTAAGAAATACACTAGCTGAGCATGTATCCTGTTAAGATGCTGTACTTAAAACATACCTCAAATTACTAAATTAGAAACAAATAGTAAAAACAAGTTGCAACATATACACAGGCGCACATGCCTGCACATTCACACACCAATACATGCATGGTATTGCAGCATGACATTTCAGCAACAGGAACTCCACTGTAAACAGAGGAAATGCTAGTCTGTTTCCTGCCATACAGTCCCCATCATCACTTCTGCAGTCATTCTCCTCCACTCTCTGGGAGTCAATTTTGCTTAAGCTAAAGTGGAAGGGGCTTACTGCAATGATTAGTAGTACCAACTGAACTTTCTCTATAGTTTTAGGAGACTTAAAAGACCTGGCAGATAATAAAATCTTTTTTAAGTCACAGGCATTTACAACTTGCTAAACAAAACATTTTGCACATTCCAATAGGAAAGACTATGTTCTAGACTAGGGGGTCAACCAACTGGCTCATGTAGATCAAGCTAAATGTAGGTCACTATTTGGTCTTTTTTTAATGAGTCCATTGAAATACAGCCATCCTCACTTATTGTGTATGAACAGAACTGAGCAATTCTATAAAACTGCATGGCTAATAGTGTAAAATAAATACAGCATTATACTTCATGTATTTGTTTGTATTTTTTTATTTTATGGAATGAAGGTAAAACCAAATTTCATAAGAAAATAATAAAATACCAATAATTAATTCATTGCATGTTATTATCTTTAAAATAGTACCTCAGGGTATAAGTATGGGCATACAAATTTCTCCCACCATTACCAGTTCAAACCTTTTTTATTTTACTTTTTATTATTATTTATTTATTTATTTAGGCAGAACTAGTGATTGAACCCTTGTGCTTGATAGTGAAGCACTTATTCCATTGAGCCATCTCCCCGGCCCCAAACCTTTTTTAATGAGCTAAGTTATACTAAGACTATAACTAACTTGTGATTTTTATCTTTTCCCTACTGTCCTCTTTCACCCATCCTACTTCCTTCTTCCTTTTGAACAATTTCTTCCCATTTCACAAGGTCTATTAGACATTTTACAATTCATTTACTCTCGGTTTCTCACACTAAGGAGACAATACAATATTTACTCATGTAAGTCCGATTTATTTCCCTTATGAACATGGTCTCTAGTCGCATCTATTTGCCTAGAAAAGTCTCAAGTTTATTCTTCTTTATGGATAGGTATTTTTTTATCCAGTGGCATTTGGGTTGCTTCCAAGATTTAGCTATGACAACTTGTGCTGTCATAAATGTAGGTGCACATATATCACTGTTATGATGTTTTTAAATCTTCTGAGAAGATATCATGAAAAGAAATAGCTGGATGGAATGGGACTTCTACTCCTAGTTTCTTAGGGCATCTCCACACTGATTTCCACACTGGTTGTGGTGCACTATTGGTGCACTCCCACCATTAGTGAACAAGCATTCCTTTAATCCCTCAAGCCTTCAGTATTTCTTACTGATTGATTTCTTGATAGCCACTGCTTCTGGGATGAGACAGAATCCAAGTGTTGTTTTAATTTGCATTTCTTGGATGACCAATGATGTTGAACATTTTTCATATATTTATTTGCAATTTTTATTTTTTCATCTGAGAAATATATGTTCATCTCAGATGCCCATTTTTGTTGTTTTGGCCTTTGAACTTGGGTGGTCTGATTTTCTTCAGTTCTTTATATGTTATAGAAAAATGTTTTCTGTCTAAGGAACATTGGCTAATATTTTTCACTTTGTTGGTGATTTTGAAATACAAAAGCTTTTCAATGAGAAGTCAGTTGTTGATTCTTTGAAGTATTTACTGTATAATCTGGGTTTTATTCATGAACTCTGACTATTCCCAAGTCTTTAAGATTTTTATCTACTTTCTCTTCCAGTATATTTAGTATTTCTATTTTAATGTTTAGATCATTGATTCATTTTGAGTTTATTTGAGTACATGGCGATAGACATGGGTCTAGGTTTAGTCTTTGGCATGTAGAAAGCCATTTTTTCAAGTGTCATTTGTTGAAGAGGCTATCTTTCTTGCAATGAACATGTTTGGCCCCTTTGCAAAGATAAGGGAGCTGAGTGTGTTTGCAGTTTTGTCTGCATCTTCTAATCTGTTCTACTGATCCTGATGTCTGTTTTGCTTTTGGCAGTTATCATGCTGATTTTATCACAGTAGCTTTGAGACTTCTAGTCAGAAATTGTGATGCCTCCTGCTTTGTCTTTCTTGGCCAGGATTATTCTAGGTCTCTTCTAGCTCCAGATGAATTTTGGGAATGCATTTTCTAGTTATGTAATGTATCTTAATGGTATTTTAATTAAGATTGAATTAAATCTGTATAAAAATTTTGGGAGTTTGGCCATTTCACTATATTGGTTCTTTTTATCCATGAAAAAGAGATATCACCCATTTTCTGATATCCTCTTCAATATTCTTTTTCAGGGTAATTTTCAATGGATACTTCATCAAAAGTTTTTTCTGCATCTATTGAAATGCTCATATGATTTCTGTCTTTGGTTCTTTGATATAGTGTATTATGTTTACTGATTTGTGTGTGTTGAAATATCCCTTCATTAATGGGGTGAATTTCTCTTGGTAATAGGTTACAATCTTCTTAATGATTGGCTGAATTCTGTTTGTTAGTATCTAGTTAAGGATTCTTGCATCTATATTCATTAAGGAGATTGGCTTATAGTACTCTTTTATATTTGGGTCTTTCTTTGGTTTTAGTTTCAGGGCAATATCTGCCTCTAGCAATGAGTTAGAGAGATTGCTTCCCTTTCAATTTCATAAAGAGTTTGAGGAATATTGATATGAAATCTCTAAATTTCATGGCAAACTCAGCAGTAAAATCATTAAAAGTTGGGCTTCTCTTCATTGAAAAGCACTTAATTATATTTTCAATTTCATTGATTAAATTGGGTTATTCCAAATTTTTATATCATCTTAATTCACCTTTTTAATTTTTATCTATCTAGAAATCTATCCATTTCTTCTGTATTTTCCATTCTATGACAGTAAGTTTTCATAGTAATTATTGATGATCTCTGAATTTCTACGTGATCTTTAGTGATTTCATCCTTTTAATTCCTCATTGCATGAATCATCTTTATGTGGCTAAAGGTTTATCAAATTCATTTATTTTTTCAAAGAACTCTTCAATTCTTTTATTGTTTACTTAAGCATCCTTTGCATTAATTTCTGCATCTAGTGTTTATATTTTCTTTCTTTCTTTGGGCTTGACTTGCTCTATTTCTAGAACCCTTGGCACAGCATTAGGTTGTTCATTTGTGTTCATTCTGTTTTCCTGATGTGAGAATTCACTGCTACAAATTTCCCTCTTAGTACTATTTTTGATGCATCCTATAGGTTCTAATTGTATCTGTATTTTCATTTGATTATAGATAGTGTTTAATTTCTTCTTTAATTTCATCTTTAACCCATTGTTTGTTCAGAAGTACGTTAATTGCCATGTGTTTACATGTTTTTCCCATAATTTCCAATTTCATTGCACTATGGTCAAATAACATACATAGAATAATTTGAATTATTTTTCATTTACTTACGCATGTTCTATAGGCTGGCATATGATCTAGTTTAGAGAACATCCCACTTGTAGCTGAAAAGTACTTGTGCTCTGATGATCTCAGGTGGAACATGGTAAACATCTACTGAGTCCATTTGTTCATAGGTTTGGTTCAGTTGATATTTCTTTAATGATTATTTGTCTGATCTCTGAGTAACAGTGGGATATTGATGTCCCCCACTACAGTTGCGTTGTCATCTGATTTTTCATATCTATTGTTATGTGCCTTATATAGTTGGGTGCTGCCATGTTTGTTGCATACATATTTAGGATTGTTATCTCCTTTTCTCAAAGTTTTCCCCTAACAAATACGTAGTGAGCCTTTATTGTACCTTTTGATCATGCTTGGGTTGAAGTTCATGTTGTCTATAAGTAAAACAGCTAAGCTTTAATGGATTACTATTTTTCATCCTTTGACTTTCAGTCCGTGATGTTTTTTAGTTAAATGTGTTTCTTGTAATAGCATATTGCTGTGTCTTGTTTCTTTCTTCTTCTTCCTTTTTTTTTGGCAGACCTGGGAATTGAACTCAGGCCCTTGTACTTGCTAGGAAAGCACTTATTCCACTGAGCCATCTTCCAAGCCCTTGTATCTTGTTCTTGATTTTCATTCTGCATTTTTTTTTGATTGGTGAATTGTGATTATCTACATCAATGATCATAACTGATACGTCTTCACTTAATTTTGTCATGCTGTTTTTTTTGCCATTGGTTCTCTCTGTTCCCCTCAGTTTAATTGCTTACTCTGCCTGCTGGTTTTTTTGTGTTGGTGTTCTTGAAACTGCTCTTTTTCAT
>PVKA01025299.1:16188-33213 GCA_004027165.1 Ctenomys sociabilis
TTTTTTTTTTTTTTTTTTTTTTTTTTTTTTTTTTTTTTTTTTTTTTTTTTTTTTTTTTTTTTTTTTTTTTTTTTTTTTTTTTTTTTTTTTTTTTTTTTTTTTTTTTTTTTTTTTTTTTTTTTTTTGTCATGAAGTATCTTGTTTCTCCATTAATTTTGGACTACTGAGTGATTTTTTTTTTTTAATGGAACCGGGGATTGATCTCAGGCCCTTGCACTTGCCAGGGAAGTGCTTATTCCACTGAGTCATCTCCCCGGCCCCTTCTCCATTAATTTTGAAAGACAGTTTCATCAATCTATGTTGGAAGCTGGTTTTTTTTTTTTTTTTTTTCAGGGCTTGAAGTACTTCACTCCAAGATCTTCTTGACTTGAGAGTTTGTGCTAAGAAGTCTGCTGTGACTTTAGGACCTCGGGCTTGCCTGGCAGACATATAAGCCACTGAGCTATCTCCCTGGCCCAGCAACAAATATTTTTATATTATTTTTCTTTGTGATATCTTCCAGCTGTTAAACTGTTACTTTCTTGATCTTTTTTATTGTCAGAGTTCTTTCCTTTCAAGTTCACTAGCTGTAATCCTATCTTCAAGGTCTGAAAGTTTGTCTTTAGTTTTGTTTAAGTGGCTTTGCCAGCTTTCAATGGAAATGTTAATTTCCTGGCTATCTGTTTAAATCCATGTCATACATTCTATTTCTTTCTTACATGAATTATTCATAGTTTCCACCCTATACCTATCATTATCGATTTCTATTTTAAATTTGCTGAGCAATTCCTTTATAAATGTTGACTTCCTTTTCTCTCTTCCTCTTTTTTTATCTGAGAGACTATTACTGATCTAATTTCCTCTGTAGCCTCATGGATCTGTTTCTTTATTTTTGTCCCTCACAGTTCAGAAATTCTAGGCATGTGCCTTCCATTTTCTTCTATGTTGTTGTCACTGGACTTGTTCTGGGTGGGCTAGAAGTTTCAGATTGCATTTTTCTTTGACATCTTGTCATTTTCTATTTCAAAAGTTGTATTTTGTTTTCTGCATTGGTTCTGGCAAATTTTTGCTGTAGGCAGCTTTATCTTTAGTATCAAGGCCTTTGTAAACAAGGATTGCTCTTCAAAGATGTTATCTGTGTGTAGGAGGTTCTCGGCTGGTGCCTGTTCCAAGCTCCTGCCTTTCCAATTAATATAGAGTGAGGTGTTGGTATCTGTTTGGCTCAGTCCCCATTCTGTAGGGCTGGAGCATGGTGAGGTTATTAACCCAGAACTTCCCAGTATTGTTACAGAAGTGAGAGTATGACATCCTAGCTAAAGTAGTATAAATAGCAGCAACAACAGCACCAAGC
The DNA here is from genome assembly GCA_004027165.1 of Ctenomys sociabilis. Lineage (NCBI taxonomy): Eukaryota > Metazoa > Chordata > Mammalia > Rodentia > Ctenomyidae > Ctenomys > Ctenomys sociabilis. The sequence continues at coordinate 17,519 of PVKA01025299.1, forward strand.
ATAGGTTAGAAACTGACAAGCTATTATAAATACTAATTTTGTACCTTTAACCATAGAAACAAAATCTCTAATTACATAATAGAACCAACCAGGGGCTATTGCTCAGTCACACAAGCACCTTTCTGGCAAGTGCAAGGTCCTGAGTTAAATTTCCAGGACAAAGGAAGGAAGGAAGGAAGGAATAAGGAAGGAAGGAAGGAAGGAAGGAAGGAAGGAAGGAAGGAAGGAAGGGAGAGAGAGAGAGAGAGGAGAGAGAGAGAGAAAGAAGAAAGAAGAAAGAAAGAAAGAAAGAAAGAAAGAAAGAAAGAAAGAAAGAAAGAAAGAAAGAAAGAAAAGAAAGAAGGAAAGGAAGGAAGGAAGGAAGGAAGGAAGGAAGGAAGGAAGGGAGGGAAGGAAGGAAGGAAGAAAGAAAGGAAGAAAGATGATTTTACAAGCTTTGGGAAAGGAGAAAGGCAGCTAGAAGAGAACGAACAAGATATTAAGCAAGGGATTATTAAAGTTGATCAGAAAAACTACATAGATTTTTCACTCATATAAAAATATGATTGGGGCCTACAAGATAGCTTAGCAGACTAAAGCACCTGCTTAGGAAGCTTAGGCAAACACAGGGAATACTTCAATCCCCACTACCACACATCATGACAGCCCCAGCCCCAGGTCAGGCTAAGGCAGCCAGAGTCCAGGCCATACTGGCATATTCTTGTAAACCCAGCACTGAGGAGGCTGAAAACAGGAGAATCATTATGAGCCCAAGCTGCATAGTGAGACTCTGTAACAACCAAATACCGCCTTAGCCTCCAGATGTGGGGTCCTTGGGCCGAAGTCTTCAGCCAGTACTTTCTTTCCCTCCCTCAGTGGCCTCTCACTCCTTCCCATTTCTCTTGGCAGCATCTCCGTCCCAGTTCCTGTGCTGTTTTCAGTCAGAGACAAGAGCTGTCCCCAGGCCCCTGCCCATCAGCCCTTCCTGGTCCCTGCTCAGCCTTCTGCGCTCCTCCTCCACTGCTGCATGTTTGGGGTGGGATGCTGTGATGTGCCTGGTCCTCTGCTGTTTCAGTCCAAGGCTGCTCAGTCCTAATATTCTTCTGCCAAAGTGGGGTGACAACTTCACAAGCATTGCCTTCCAAGTTCTGCTGCCACCTTCGCCAGCCTCTGCTGTAGTCTATAATTCCTTTGGGTTAGATGAGGGGGTAGTTGGGGTGCTTTTTTGACCCTGCCCCAGAAGCATGAAGATGGCCCAGGACTGCACAATCTGAGGTGCAGGGCCATTTAATTCCCCACACTCTCTAACTGCATGTCATGTAGGATGGGTTAGCCATTCGACTTACTATGTACCACTATAGGTTTGAATCTTCTTCCTGGCAGTTCCAGTGAGCACACTGGTGTCCAAAAGGAATGGGAAGAAAAGGAAAGTAAGAAAAAAAAAAAAAAATGAAAAACCTGACTGATTGCCAGGGAGCAAGTAATTCAGTGCTGGCAGAATTTTTTTTTTTTTTTCCTAAGAAAACAGTATGTATTTAGAATTAGCCAGCTGGATTCAGTTTAGATGATCCCAATTTTGTTGGCAACATCCAATGCATCATAATTGGGAGCTAGTCCAACATATGCCTTATTCTCTCCATCAGTCCTGATCAGGGTATTGACCTTGGCAACATCGATGTCATAGAGCTTCTTCACAGCTTGTTTGATTTGGTGCTTATAGGATTAGACATCCACAATGAACACAAGTGTGTTGTCCTCGATCTTTTTCATGGTTGACTCTGTGGTCAGGGGAACTTGATGATGGCATAGTGGTCAAGCTTGTTTCTCCTGGGGGCGCGCTCTTCCGAAGGTGTCTGGGCTGCCTCCAGAGCCAGTGTCTTGGGACGGAGGAAGGTGGGCGATGTTTCTGTCTTCTTTTTGTGGATGGGGGATGCCTTTCAGCACAGTCTTTCTGGCCTTCACAGCTTTTGCTTGGCTTCAGTTTTGAGAGGGGCAGGGGCTTCCTTCTTCACCTTTGATGCCATCTTGGTAAAAAGGCCTATGCTGGAAGAATTCACTGCTGGCCTGGAGCATCTTCTAACTGGAGGAAGGCAGAGGAGATGGGGGAGCTTAGCTCCCAAGTCTCCTGCACAGCTGGACTTAGCCACGCTGTTCCAGTACATTCTTCTTCTTTTTCAGATTCCGAGTGTGGCAAGTAGTCATCCTGATACGGCAACTCACCGGCAGCTGGTGAGCCAGCTGCCATTCTTTCTGTATTTTGCTTTATGTCTTAGGCAGATTGATTTTAGTTTTAGCGCAGGGCGTATACCTCTTCCTTTATCTTCCAACTGTGCTTTTGTTGAATGTCTCTGAGGAGCTCTGAGCGAGGCTCCTCTTCTACCACGTTGTGTCCTATTATTATTTATTTTTCAAAGGTCTGCCAGCCCCTTTTCTGCATGACAACTAACAATATCTTGGGATCAACACTAAAAACACCTTCACCAAACTTTTCAACTTGCTGCTAAACCCCACATGCTCTGTAAAGACAGTAACTCACTCCTGCCCAAGTAAATTTCTGTTAGGTAAAACTTAAACTAGAAAGGCTCAAAGACCCACAAAAATCTGAATTTAAAATATTAGTTTAATATTCTTTTCTCTTTAAAGCACATATTTTTGGATTTTGTTGAGATAGAGGCAACCAACTGATAACGAGCCAACTCTTGATCATTAGCAAAAGCTCTCCTTCGCTGCAGTTCCAAGTCACCAAAGTTCTTACAACCTCAAACACTGCAATTGGGGATTAATACAGATAGTCAGATTTAGTAACTGAACTCAAATTATTTATGCTCATGCATATGCAAATACATATGCATAGTCAAATGAGAGGACTGACATCCAGGATTAGGCATTCAGGTCTGTGATATGCTAGCATTACTGCTGGATTATCAGCTCCAGAGTGCCCAAGTATCTCCTGCTACCACTTACACAATCGGGAGATTCCAGAGCCAATGTAGAGAGCAAGGGCCTCTCTCCTCAGGGCTAGCAAGTCAGCCAGTAGGGCAAGCTGGTGCAGGAAACTGGCCTGGTCTGTCAGCCTCTTGCCCTCTTTACCCTCCAGTGATAGTTAAAGGAAAGGGAACATTCAGGTTTGAACTGACTTCCTGTATCAGCTACAGAATGGATTCTTTTGCTGGCCTAAAGCAGAGATCACACCTGACCATTTCAGAAGACATTCTGTAGAGCAGACATGAGCATGCAATTTTAGTCACTCACCCAGGTAAGAGAGCTGGCCTCAGACCGAAGAGTAGGGTATTCTTCTCTGCTTATAAGACCCAATTTTACCAATCCATTCAAAGCTTTGGAATATCCCTGAATCAAGAATAGGAAGAATATGAAATATTTTCATGAAAGAAGAATATATTTTAAGCTTTCCTGAAGAAGAATCTACTGTGATAACTAAGAAAAGCTGGGTCTTTACTTCTGTTTCTGGGTACCATATGAGTGGTGTTTTCTGCAGCCTAAGGGTAAATGTTTTCATGAGCTGTATACTATCAATTCAGCAGAAAGATTTTTCGTGCAACAGTCAGTTTTGCTCTTTCTTAATGGAAGGGGGAACTTAGAAAGCTGATAATCTTTTCTGCTGATGAAAAGCCACTACTCTATATAAAGTTTATAGGGAAGCAGGAAAAGAAGTAAACATCAAAGATATTTGTAAAATGTAGACTTATCACACTACCACCCAGATAAAAATTCTTGTAAGAGACAATACCTAAATATGTGCAAAGAAAAATATATAGATATATATCATGTATATATGAACTTACATATATATGCAAAATAAAAAGAACTTAGACACAGACCAACCGGACAAAGCACTGGCCAGCCTCTGCATATCAATACCACAGAAATATCTCTACCATACACAACTGTGTTCCAGTTATCCCACTTCACATGTGAACACCACCCCCAGCATCCACCACTCCTGATTCTTCCTTTAGGCAATGGAGGGACTCAGGCTGGACTGTTAAGTAGTGTTGTACAGAGAATGCATGTAGAGAGGGCTGGAGCAGGCCAGTGTCAGTGGTGCACATATCTGGGGGCCACAGCCACTTAAAGATAAGAGACAGCAAGCTGCAAGCATGAAGACATGAAGGATCACCACTGGTCAACTGTATGTCTTATAGCTTCCATAAAACAGAAAACACAGGAAGTGGATAACACACACAAGACAAATCACCCCCATGCCTTTAGCCAGGAATCTTCACATACACAGGTCTGAATTCAGACTTTTGATTGTTAGAGATAAAAGTATTTTAGGTGATGAAGCATTATAGTGGGTGGAATGGTATCCTCCCTAAAAATTTATGGCAACCCCAAGTCTCAGACTATGGCCTTATTTGGATACTTTGAGATAGAACATTAGTTAAGAACCTCAGTATCAAATCGGTCTGGATTTATGATGGATCCTAAATCCAATGACTTATTCCTTAGATAAAGAAAGAATGCAATGAGACAAGGTAATATTTTTCAAGGTGATATTATCATAGACAACTAAGTTCAGTAGAAATATTACAAGCAGCCACACAGGGCTAGGCCCTTGAAGAAGTGTGTGGAGGGACATGCATTTAAGGCCAGGCCTCCAGACAAAGACTAATGACTATGTCTACATACTTCCCAATAATGATTGATTTTCTAACTAGGCGAGTCACCTAGGTTGGGGATCAAGACCTTCTTGACCGATCCCTTCTAGGAAAGACCCTTGTACTTTCTATGCACACCTGCCATGTGACTTGCCTCCTCACTGGATCAATAGTAACTGAGCATCTATAATTGCAATCCTATTTTTTGCCCATAGTTTTGCCTCATCATACACCTACCTCATGATTTTGTACCCTCCTCATGATTTTGCTGCATAAAACTCTCTTTGAAAAGTGACCTTATGGGCAACCACTTTCCAGGTCCCTTCCCATCTTCCTCTTGGGCAGCAGCTAGCCTTTCCTGGGAATATATGTCCTACTCTTAATCACCTTTGTTCCTCAGAATTTATTCTTCAATTTTGGGGACCATGAGCTTGGCATATGGGTTATCTTGCAGGTTAGGAGTTAAAATATTTCCCTTCTGTCATTTGGATGCTCTGTATCATTCTTATATCCATGTGAAGATGGAGCAGAGTGTGGAGGGGTAGGACCACAACCTAAGCTTCACGTAGGTACCAACTTGCTCCTTGATTTCTATCCCTCTGAACAGTGTGAAAAAAAAAAAAACTTGTTATTTGAAACCATTCATTTTGTGAAAGTTTGCTATGCTAAGAAACTATTACATGGGTTGTCTTGATATAATATCTGAAATTTTTCTTTGATAGTGTCCTGGATATCTGTCCTGGTGTTTTGGTTCTGTAGCCTTAACTTTGTGCCTAAAAATGTTTTTTCAGGTTTGTTCCAGGAAATCCTCTGCCACCCTGTCACCTTCCCCAGCTATAATATTTCCTATATTTCCATGGGTACTGACTCCATCTTAAGCTCTAGAAATGTAGGCCAAAGCTAACTGGCATCTTTCCTTTCCATTGACCTCAGGGGGAAAAAAAATCACCAGTAAATGAGAAAAGAAATCATATTTTCAGCTATTGGAAATATATAGTTTTTCACTCCAACTGAATTTGAACTTAATAGGCTACAAGAAGCTAAGACATTGCCACCCTGCTAGACTTTACACTTCAGTGATTATTGGGAGGAAAGGGTGAGAGGTAAGGAGAAATGGTAAGCTCATGTGACCCCCAAAGACTTGGTGAGGTCATGTGAACCCCAAATCTCATTACTCCTAAGGCTGACCACCTGCCTACCTGCCACTTCTAAAGTCAACAAAGTGCCTTTTGCTATTTAGGATTGGATCTCCTAAAACAGTTAAACAGGATTTCTAAGAAAATTGTCCTCAACTTGTGTATCATCTTGTATTTGTATTAGTAAAGAAAATTAAATATATGCACCACTTACACTGAAATTGGCAACAAGCTTAGTCTAAAGCGCAGCTGCTTACCTTGTATCTCAACGTCCCCCGCAACACGGTGTGAGCAGATGGAATGCCATAAATCTCAGCATACCTAGTGCTGTCTCTGTTGGGATAGCCTTCCAGGTTCAATCCCGGGAAGTAGTCCATGGAGGTGACGGCATCCAGAAAGGAGCCTCCGCCCTCAACATTCACAATCTAGGGTGTTGGAAAAGCACAGTGAAGTTACAGACTTCCACTTCCCTGGGGGCTTATTTATATCCATGACCTAACAAACCAATAGAGATCTAAAAAATTTAACAGAACCACCACTAGTAGCATCCCATGGTCAAGGTGTTTCACTATTATAATAATACTGACTTTCTTCCAAGCTTTCAAATCTTCAAAAGTAATCAGTTTCTTTTAAACAAAAGGTCTTTTTTTTTTTTTAATTTTTACTCCTGGATAAAATGGCACTGAATTGTGGTCCACTAGTTTGCTTAAAATTTAATAAGCTAAAAGCAATATATACTTAAATAGTTTCTATGAGCAAATAACTGTGATAATATTCTCTCTTTCACTCATTCTTGCTCTCTCTCATTCTCTCTAGCTGTCTTTCTCACTTTTTCTCTTTCTCCTTCTCTACTGGAGTTTGGACCCAGACCCTCGGCACTGAGCTATGTCCCCAGCACTTATTATGAGAGAGGATCTCACTAATTCACTACATTGCCCAAGCTGAGCTCAAATGTGCAGAACTCCTGGTTCTGCCTTCGACATTGCTGGGACACAGACACATAGCACAGTCTAGCCCTCTCTCCCTCTTTTCTCCACTCCTAATCATATCCTTCTGAGCCCCCAGTAGGCACTAAATTTACACATTTCATTCACACATCCAGCATTTACTGTACAAATACTACATATATGTGGAGGAATCACCAAATTGTTGGAAAAAGAAACATGTTAAGGAACTTGCAACATCTGACTTCTTTTCATTCTTATTCATTGAAAAAACTTTTCCTGGATGTCTACCAAGTGCCAGGAACTAAGATAGAGGAACTATAAAGAGCTCACAACCTAGATTAGCACATAAAGCTCCTGGTGTGTGCTGGAAATGGGGAAGGGCACAAGAATACAGATCTTCCTGCACAGCAAAGACAAGGCCAACAGCATACAGTGAAAATCAGATAAGCACAGCTCCTAACCCTAATGCTAATGAGAAGTTGAATTATCCAATTCCCAAGCTTTTTGTTGTTGCTATTTTATCAGTTATTTTACTCATACAGGTTCTCCAACACACAGTGAAGTGGTTTTTGTCTTTAGTTTTAATTAAGGAATTAAAATTTTCTTTTGTTGTAAGGTTGTGATTGTCCTTAAGATAACAGAAAGCATTCAGGAGTGAGATGCACTGCTGGAAGTAATCTCTGACCACATCTCTAAAGCTGCACAAAGCAATACCACAAGCGGTTGCTACCAAAGGAACTTAACACAAATTGGAATTGGGAGAAATTTTCACAAAGAAATCTTGGTTTAAACTCAGTAATTCCTATATCATATCTGTAGATGGGTTCCACATGTGCCTTGGCATGAGGGATAAAGTGAGAACTCATGTACACACGGCCAAAGTCCCAGAAGCAAAGGGTGACGTCATCTGCAGTGTCGTGATGGGTGAGGTCTCAGCATCCACAGTTCCGAGGATGTGAGGGGTGTTTTCTATGAATCTCCTGTAACCCTTCTTGCTTGTCATGTAAGCATTTCCAGAAAGGTCATTTATGTTCTTGCTTAAAACAAGTCTCTTATAATAGAATTCTAATTTTTTTTCAAAAATGTAATAAAGTAGGCAAATATTGCTCTTTAGAGTCTCCATAGCCACTTGACTTATATAATTCATAGCAATTCTAAATTCCTGCTTGCTTATGTCAGGGTCAGAAGAATTTTTTAAAAAAGAAACATTCAATAAAAACCATACTATGCCAACAATCTACTAACCAGAAATAAATCAGCTAGCTCATAAGCCTATCATGAAATTCTTGGGAAGAAAAACAGGAAATGTAAACCAAATGTTAGTGCTTCATTTAGAAAAGACTGACAACATGCTAAGAAATGGGAGCCAAAAATTATAGGGTGGTTGATCTTTACCACTTGACAGCAATTCAGAGTTGTATTTCTAGTCATCCTCTGGGTTAAATAATTTACCTTGTCATCTTTAATATTAGCGATGACTTGAATGCAGACAGAAGAATAAATTGATCTCTTTTGTGGAGCATGTCTATTTCTTCCTATTCTCACACTGCCCATTCTCATCCAAGACTCACACCCAGAAGAAATAGCAGCTCATTGACAGTTTTACCAGGTTTTCTCATTCTTACACATACACACCCTCTCCAGTCACTGAAAATCATGGTCATGTTTTAGGAAAATCATTCAAATAACCACAATAAGTTTGATCAGTAGAGTGACAAGGAATTTAAGACCTAAAGTACGTAATTATGTATATATTCATTTATTTAGGCCCTATTGCCTGCCAGGTGCTTCATATACCACCTCTCTATACAATAACACATTTTTCTGATATACGAAGTACAAAGGTCACCCAGAGGCAAATATAGCCCAGGTCTACCTGACTGCAATGTGCCCTGTGTCTGTAATACCGTGCTTCCCTCTCTATTCTCTTAAATGTGCTTACTTCAGGAGTGGTACTGTGGCAGGGGTCTTGCCACAGTATAGAAGTCCATGAAGTTCAGCAGTATCAACAGAACAACTAAAATTGATGTCAAATAGGCAGAAAGAAATCAGATTTATTAGAAATCACCTAAGAAATTAGAAATAACTGGCTGGAACTTCCTGCAAGGATACAGGACAATGAGACACATCCTGATCCATAGGTACTTTCTCATTGTTGAAAAAGTTTAAGGCTTCAATTTCAGCAGAAGCCAGAAAAGTCTCCTGGCTTCCTGTTATGATTCTGTGATTATTTTAGGCCTGCACCATGACAGAGGGCGATGGTGTCACAGCGGGTGGAGGGGCTGAGTACAAGAGAGGTTTTCAGAAGTGTAACAGTGTAGCTTGAGACCCAGACAGAGCCACTTGAGCTGCTGGGTGAAGAGCATAACACCCGGAATATTCTTAGATACAGACAATCACTTTGATTAAGGTCAGATGAAGGAGTGGCAGATAGAGAGGCTGAGTGGTCAGGAAAGGCACTGTCTGTGATGGGAAACTTGAGCAGGACCTTGAATAAAGTATCATTTTGGCAAAGAAAAAAGAACCATTATGCTTTCTCTTCAAATACTCCATAGTATTCAGAGAAATGTAAACAGCACTCCTTTTTCCAAAGAGAGTTCAGATTGAAAGGGTAAAACTTTGAATTCAACAAGTATAACTTCTGCTACCTGAATATAACCTCTCTCTTTTCCTGAGAACTCATGACCATTAATTTCTGAGCTGACAGCACACCTGTCGATACACTGCCAGGCAGAACACAGTCTATGTGATTTCATGCGGTCATATGGCAAGAACTTTACCTACAAAGTGTGTTGAAGACGAGGAGCCGTGGGGGTGAAATATAAATTGGAATCATTATGTGGGAAAAGAAAGTGTGGCAGCATCTAATAAAGTGAAAGTTAAATTTTAAACTAAAATAAAACAGAAACCCTGCAAAGCATGTACAGTTGTCCTTCTCCTCGGAGAAGGACCCTGGAGTGCCCACAGCCAGTGGTGACAGTGCCAGGCCACCTAGCATGAAATCCCTGGTTCTTTCCACCAGGCTACATTCCACTGACCCTTTATTCTTACCCTTGTTATTGTTTCCATGGCCTGCTCAAGGTGATTTTTCCCACATTAAGCAGGGATATTTCCGCCCTTCACATGCTAGTTTATAATGACCATGGGCCCATCTCTTTTCCAAGATTGAAAATGTAAAAGAAAACAACAGGAGACAGGTTACAGCATGCGAGAGAATGTGTGCCTGACAGACTGAGATTCTGGCCGAACTCTTCATGACTCACAGAATTGGAGCACAGACACAGCAGTGCTCACTCTGCGCATGTGTGGACTGACATCGGGGGTCTTGGTCACAGCCTGGCCTTGGTGACCCTGTGAAGAACGGTAGCCCTTGGGTGCATCTTTCTGGTGTCAGCCTGAACTATCCTGTCTGCTTAGCAGTGCTTTAAGCTGTGGTTCTCTGATTATTAAATCATTTGTTCTCAAATTCAGCTGTACATTAGAATCACTCAGGGAGATTTTAAATATTTAAAAGAATTTCTAAATAAATACATTGCACGTCATAATCAGTCACAGTCTTTCATGCCTATTACGTTCAGCATTGCTCTTGGATGTGGCTGCACCTGGAATCATCAGGACAGTTTAACCAGAATGGCTTTCTGGGCTCCATCCCCTAAGAGCTGATCTTGCCGGCATTTGAGATTTTTAAAATCTGCTGAGGTAATTATAGTCATTTATTCCAGAGTCTATCTTGCCTGACATAAAGTAATCTGGAAAAGGGGGAAAGAAACAGCTGTAGGGTTAGGCAGACGTGGGTTTGAGTTCCAGCTGATGACTTTGGACAGTCTCTGAACCAGTTTCCTTATTAAGTGGTGAGACTAATGCTACAGTCGGAAAGTTTTTAGGCTCTATCACACAGCTGGGGAGGAAATTTCATTTTCTTTCTCTGAAAAAGCAAGCTCTCCATCCAAGAGCCACTCTCATCAAGCTGCAAGCTCGCAGAGGTCAGGAACTTCGCTCCATGTTTGTTGTGAAGTCCAACACATGGCCGGTAGATAGTGTTTTACAGAAATACACCGAAAGGACACCAGTATTTACGTTCATAGAGAAGATGAGGAGATTTTCAGAAACAGCTTTCCAGAAGCCAAAGACGGAAGGATGAGTAGATGCTCTGCTGGAAACCATCAGAGCACACTGAAAAGGACAGAAGATAAACTCAGGCAAGGAGGAGATGGGGACACCGGTGGGCAGCACAGCCATTCCTGGAAGATCTTGGTATCAGGGAGAGATTTTCCATTTCATTAGGCAGTTACTGCAGGTTTGTATTTCAGAAGCCTTCACAAGGCCACCTCACCTTTCCGTTGAGCAGGTAGGTGGCAGGCTGCATTATGTTCTGCAAAACTCCCATGGGACTCCAGCTAAATTTGTATCTCAAAGGATTGTCTGAGTGTTCAGGGGCTGGCAGCCCACCACAGTAGGAAACGTAAGATTCAATCTGCAAGTTTAAGAAAAGTAATACAGCAGGGGGAATTAACTATATGCTAGGAAAAAGAATGTATTTAAGTCACTGAGGATGACTATGAATGGGGCACATTGTGACAATCATCTTCTCAATGTTACTAAAGTTTTCAAATGTATGTCCTTAATGCTAAAACCTAGCTCATTAACTCCGAATAATAGCAATAATAATATGTGTATAGTATATAGTATATATCATCTATTATATATATATATATATGTGTGTATATATATATGCATATATATATATATATTTATATATACATACATACACACATGAAAAACGAAAAAAGCCTGTAGACCTAGTGATCAATATTTTGCTTATTTAAAAATTCAACATTAGCTCAATTCTTCTTGTCAGTTCTATTAACATTATGCCAATATACTATAATAGCATCTACTTCCCTAAAAACTGGTTGTGCTATTTAACACTCAAATATTATTTTATCCTACATATATATATGTGTACTTGCAGAATTTTATTTGAAATTCCTAATCAAGGGATGAGTTAGAATACAGCAAAACTTTTTTTGAAACTACAGAAAGATCATTTCTGTACTCAGGGAGCCAGAGCTCTCAATGTGTCCCTCAGGGGCCACCACCTGGGCTCACCGTGGCTCCTACTTGTTTGGCCTTATCAATTGTATCCATTGCCAACATATGATCAAGGCCAGGGTCCAATCCCAGCTCACTGATGACCGTGATGCCGGCCTCTTCCACACTGTCACAGGTGAAGAGCAGAAAAAGATAATGAGACAGAGCACAGAAAGAAGGCCCCGTGCCACATCTGGGTTGGAAACGGCTGACGCTCACCTCTGCTCCAGTTCTTTCAGCTCTGGTGTGATGTAACTCGCTGTGACCATGTTAACTTTGTTAGCAATGCACACCTTGGCAACGACAGGATGAAGCACATACGGCAACAAGCTGGAAAGAGAAGTGGAGACTAGGCAGAAGCTCTCCTCCAACCAACCCTCCAACGTGCCTTGAGTCACACTGATGCTTGGTCTTAAGCCACCGATATAATTAAATGATTCTCTCAGCAATGACCAACAACAGTGTAAACTAGAAAACCTTTATTCTGTTATCACATCTAAAAGCCTCCACCATGGGCCTCATTTTACTTCTCCATCTTTTTTTTTTTTCACAGATCATGGATAAAACCACAGTAGGTACTGTCATTCTCTACTAAAAGTCTTCACCTGGTTTTTTTTTTTTTTTTGGGGGGGGGGACCAGGGATTGAACTCAGGCCCTTGTGCTTGCCAGGGAAGCACTTATTCCACTGAGCCATCTCCCTGGCCCAGCCTTCACCTTTCTGTTCTAGATCTTTCATCTTACTGCACCTGCCCCTTGGAGTGCTTGTCACCCCCACATACTCTGATTCAAGTCTAACCTCTTTGTAAAAGGATGGCTGGCAGGGGCCTAGGAGATGAACCCATGGAGCACGGGGTCCCAGGAGAAAAGGTGCAAGGGAAGGGGACATAAGTAGAAAGAAGATGTTTCACGTAAAGGAACCCAATGGTGTAAACAAATGTAAACATTATATACAACCCAACAAGAATAACAATTAGGAGAAGAGACTAGAGGAGGATGGAGGGAAAGGAAGGAGGGGAATGAAAAAAGAAGCAAGGTGTAGTATATACAGGTACCTACTCTTCAAGATGCCTATAAGCTGCATGTGCTGCAAGCATGTATTAATATAATAAAATAAAAATTCTTTAAATGGATGAATAGTTATTTTCCTCCAAGACATTTTACAGATTCCTCCAAAGCCAGATCTCCTTCCTCTATAACCATCCAATTATTTTTTATACTATTTAATGAAATCTATTCCATTTATCCTTTTGTTTCCATGGTTTTCTTTCTTGGATTTCCTACTAAGAAACAGGGTTGTTGTTCTGTTTCTTCCACATTTCCCCAGTGGCTGCCACGGAAGGGTCAAACTAGATCAGATGGCTCATGTGCTGCCTTCAAAGTAGACTCTAAACACAGCCCAAGGAGAGAGAGGCTCCACAGAGTAAGCTGGTGCACAGGCCATCCATGGCCAAGAGCGGTAAGCGAGACGAGAAGCTGCACATGACTCTGATTGGGTTTTTCAAGAGTTCTACTTTGCTATTTTCATTTTCATACACGATCATATGAATGAGTGCATCCATATTCTATCCATGGAATGATAGATAACGCTGTAGAATACATAACAATATTTACATTCTGCTAGCTTATGGCCCTTCATGAACTATCCCTTGACATCTCCCCAGAGTCCAACAGGCTTATAGAGGGGGCACTGGAAAGGTATTGGGGTGATGAGGCAGGGGCTCTCGTGAGAACATCAGTCCACTGATGGATGGGATGCTGGCAGATGAAGCCTGCACGGAGGAGGAAGGGGGCGTGGACGGAGGGGCACATTCCCCCCCACCCCTTTCTCAGTCTTCCTGCTTCCCACTACTGTGCCCTGATCGTACCTCCCTGCCATGGCCAATATGCTGCCCTGTCTTGGATTTCCAGCCACAGGCTGAAGCCTCTACAAACTGTGAGCCAACGAAAAAGCCCTTCCTCCTTTAAGTTGTGGGCGTCAGGTACTGCATCTCAGTAACTGCCTATAAGGTACAGCAATCTACACAATACTAATGAAAAGTTAATACCAACTTATAAAAAGTACTGTGCTACGTCACCATGTTTTTCAAATTTATCACACATACTTATATGTTGTGTGATAACATGAATTCTTTGTTTTAAAGACCCAGCTGGAAGGCTAGCACGTCTGAGTCTTAGTTAGAATTTCTTTTCATAATCATATTGCTGCTACACAGGATATATTAATCATCAGTCAATTCCTGCTGAATAAAAATTAATTTATATAAAGTCTGTCTAAATTGAGTAACGCTATAAGTGCCTGGGTGATTTTTTATATATTTAATATAGGGTCTGCAAGATCCACAGGATCTCACTACACAGATCTGACTTATAGAGATTCTCCTGTTTTCAGCTTCCTAAGTGCTGGGATTACAGGCACACCACCAGGTCCAATTTCAATTGCCCTCTCAGCATGCCCTGGGGGCACATGCCAGGGATTAAACCTGTATCTGCCTAAGCAGCTGCTTTAATCCGCTGAGCTCTCTGGCTGGCCCCAGTCCATATTTAAAGATTTTGGGAAATAATATAAAACTTTCCAATTGCATTACGTTGCCATCCATCGCGTCTGTTTTCCAAGCCTGAGTTTTAAACTTCAGATCACCACGCTTCCTCTAACTATATCATTTGAGCGATGAAGCTACCAAGTAGTCACTGTGACTGCTCAGGCAACTTGCTTCCTCTCATCTGGGAACAATTATATTATAAGAACAGATGACTATTCTCATTTCTGACATTTCCAAACCAATTTAATTATAGAATTAATCTCATATATCTCTGTAAGTAGAAGTTAAACACACATTATTTTTAGACACTGGAATTTAACCCAAAACGTTTCAAACTAACCCACAATACCATCCCTCTTTTATTTATGTTTGTTTTAATTTTTTTTTTTTGAGATAGATCTTTCCAAGTGGCTAACCTGCCCAGGCTGGGCTTGAACTGGTTTCTGCTACTTCAGCCTTCTCTTCCACAATGTCCAGCTCCAGCGCTTTATTTACTTTAATAACAGTAATCACTATATATTAAGATCTGTTCTCATGATGACTTAAAATGTTCATATAAGTAAAGAAGCTACTCATTTAAAGTTTTTTATGCTCAAAGGACAAAACAAACATCAAACTATGTGAAGCATGAGTGCTGCATACTCCAGTGATTCTACTTCCAGGTTTCAGCCACCAGAAAGCACATATGTAGCCAGGAACATAGATGCCAAGGTGTGAGTCACAACAGGCAAAATCCAGAAAAAGGCTGGGGAGATGGCTTGGTGGTCTAAGCGCCTGCCTGGCAGGCACAGGACACAGGTTTGATTCCTGGTACTGCAGGCAGTGCCAGTCCCAAAGCCAGGCATGGTGGTACATGCCTGTAATCCTGCAGCTGGGGAGGCTGAGACAGGAGGACCACTACAGGAGAATCAATACAAGTCTGAGCTGAGTAGCAAGAGCTGGTACCAAATAAACAAACAAACAAATAAATAATGATGATAATAATATTGTAAAAGAATTCAGCAACAACCTCAATATCAATCAACAATCAAATGAATAATGATAAATCATATAATAAAATAATGCACAGTAATGATATAAACTACAATTATATTCAAACCCAAACAACTCAAAATACTGAATGAATGGAGATAGCCATTAATGAAGATGTATTTAAAGATTCTAATTATATAAAGTTTCACAACCTGCATGTTAGAACTAGAATAACTTTTACCCTTGTGGATAATAGAAACGGGCATGAAGAGGGCTTCTGGTATAGCAGTGATACACTATTTCCTGTGGTGAATAATGAGTATAAAATGTGTTCTCTTTGTGAAAACTCATGCAGCTACACATTTATGTTTGTGCCTGTTTCAGATGCATTCTTCAAGTTGAAAGTTCAT
>PVKA01025300.1:0-33121 GCA_004027165.1 Ctenomys sociabilis
CACATAGGAAATATAAAGTACATGTGTTGGTATATAAGTTTGGATCTACCTAGGTCTTAACCATCCAGCAGAAAAGCATAAATGTATAAAAATGAAGTATACATCGTGAGCCCATAATATTAAGCTGAGCTGTAAATGGATATGGTCGACAATTTCTTTGAATAACTCCCTATGGTTGCAGAAAAGTTTGATTTTTAAAAGTCATTTAATTTTAAAAACTTACCTATGAAATTTTTGCCTTCATAATGCACAGCAAGTAGACGCTGCCTTGCTTAAGACCCTCCTGACAAATAGTAAATGTAACGCCTGAGGGGGTAAAGTAGTTTTCAAGCAATTTGAATTACCTTAGGAAAGGGTGGAAGAATATTTATAGGAATATAAAGCTATTCACATCCAATAAAGTGGAATTTTCAATAGCTACAAGCAAATCACAGATTACCAGGTGGTCAAGGAAGTAGGCCCAAAAGCAATAAAACAAACAACAAACATAAAAACACATGCAATATTGTTAGAATTAGAAGACATGATTTAAACAGTATAATTGCATTTCATATGTTCAAGGCATTAAGTATATACACAGAAGGTGTTTTTAAAATAACTTTAACCTGCAGAGATACTATAATAAAGGAAGTGAAAATGTAGTAGATGAGATTAATAAAAAATTAAATATTGCAGAAAAAATTAAAATTATGACTGTAACTGAAAAAAATATTTATTAAAACAGAAGAGAAGACTGTATACAAAATGAATACAATTTCTAGAAACTGTGTGATACCTTGCAGCATGCTCATATCTTGCCAGGGAAGCACTCATTCCACTGAGCCATCTCCCTGGCCCTTCATGTATATCCAATTAATAATCTCCAAAGAACAAGGGAGAAAAGGAAAAAAATATTTCAGGAAATAATGGCTGAAACATTTCCAAATTTACTAAAACTTATAATCTTGACGATCTAAGGAGCTTGACAAATTCTAGGCATAAGAATCTTGACAAAGGTCACAACACAATAAAATTACAATGGTTAATAGGAAAGAGAAAAACTTAAAATCAACCTAGATCTAGAGAGTGGTTTTTCATATCACAGAAAGATAAAAATAATTTGAAGACAACGTTATGCAATGCAGCAGCCACTGTTGAATTCCTAATGATTTGTTTGGTGAAGTTCGGGAAAAAGAAAAAATATATGTACATATATATATAATAAAAATAGATTTGTATTAATCTAAAAGTTTTCTGTCTAACAAAAGTAACAATAAGAAGAAACTGATGGGTTGGATAAAATGTTTATAAGCCACATATACAATCAAGGATTAACCTGTAAAATTCATAAATAACTTGTCAACTCAACAGTGGTATTGAAAATAACTTGATTTTTTTATAAGTTGGCAAAACATATGAACAGATATTTTTCCAAAAATAACATTAAGGTGATGAACGGGTCTACAAATAAGTGCTCAATAGCATAAATTGTCAGAGGAATGTAAATCAAAATTGCTATGAGATACTATGTCATACTTGACAGGATAACTATTCTATCTATTCAGGATAACTAAAACTTTCTCATAAGGGAGAGTTATTCTTCTGGGTTTGTCTTCTTTTGTACCCTAATTTTGGGGAAAATGATTTTGGGGAAATCTAATTTCCAAAAGGTCATTTATTTCCTCCTTTTAGAAATACTTCTTAAATGTGCATTTAGTATACTTTTCTAACATTGAAACCAAATTAAAGCTCTATTAACTTTATTAAACTATTGAGTGATTAAATACACATGACTGTTTAATTTCATTTTCTGCATAAAGCAATGCCTTCAGCAAAGTAACAAGATCTTATCTAACATTTGTGTTCATTTGGTATATATAAAAGCATTGGTATGGAAAATCATTTTTCCATTCTGAGACAAATTGTTCTCTATTTACTTCTGACAGATGCCATTTAAGCTAGCTTTCTTTTTAATATCGCAAGAGAAAATTTGAGAAGGATTATTAAAAGAGTATGTCCCAAATTTAGCTCTAAACTTAAAAGTAGTAGAGCCAAAAATTAAGAGCCTTTGAAGATACTTTGTGTTCCTGTAATTGTATCATGCTTCTAACTTGAAAAGATGACAAAGAGCAATTAACTGCATGACTGCATGTTTCTGAAAGAATTAAACGTGAGGAATTTGACAAATCAAGATATTATAGTAGAGCTAGATGTTTCATTACGTGGAAACTTTGTAATGGCACTTATAGAAAGGATAATTGCTTTATAAAACAGTCATTTAGATAATGATTTCTACAATTTGAGTTTATATTTTCATACTGTTATCTCTGATATATGTTTATTCCATATATAATATATGTTGGAAATGCAGCTGATTTGACTAAATTTAACTCTTTAATTTGATACACCTGACATCAAAAATGCTCTTTATTTTTTAAAACTGGCCCATTACCCAATTATTTATTGAAAATATCCACACAAACACTGATATAGCAAATTAGTATTGTTAATCTGAGTCACTAGGGGGAAAATAACATCATTATTGTCAAATTGCTGACAGCATGGTGTCTGGTCAAATTAGAAAACTTTTTTATGATAAATCAACTTAATTGCTTTGCAAATGTGCTAGAATTAGTCTTTTCAGTGGTTTGAAAATGATATAGTTTAGTGACATGCTTAGTAAATGAATCAATTCATTTATTGTGTGTCTACTATACACTAAATACAGAAAGGATCTAGAAATCTTGGAGAGTTCAGTAATTGGTAAGACTGGTTAGAAACAGGACATCTATAAAACAGTGTGAACACATTGGTAAGTGACAGAGTACAAAAGTACACAAAAAGAAGGTGTCAGATAAATTCTCTTGAAGAAAATACCAGTGGGGCCAAGTTCTTAGCACATGTAGGCATTAGGCAGGAGAAGAGTGAGTTTCTATGTATGGTTCCCAAAAGTGGTCTGGGCTAACATTGTTCCAGGTGTTGTAAAGAATTTATGAGACAGCTTCTAATAGGAGTGATTACACTCAGTTTCAAGAATTTACGTATCAAGAGCACCTTTAGTGTGACAAATAGGAGGGAAGACCTAGAACTGAAGCCAGGACCAGGTTTGACATCTACTCTTCATTCTCCCTACTGTATTCCCTGCTGTGGTACAAGTCTTCAACCTACAACTAAATGCATTCATTCTCCATCATAAGTCCTTCAGCCTTCATTACTCTTTTAAGTGGGTGAAGTTTCTAATCTGGTAGTTTCTTTGAAAATACTGTCAGTGATCCAAACTGTTTGCTTCACCTATGCGTGACTGCCTTTTTGGCTCATTGTAAATCACTGCATGTCTCTTATTATAAATATTTGGAAAGAATCTTTCCACTCTTATTTGGAGAAGACAAAGGCCATTCAGATTTGTATTGCCCAAGGTGATTGTTTTAGAAAATTTTTGCTAAGTGCAGTAAGGGGCAACTGTCATGTTTTCAGATTTCAAGTTTAAAAACAATATTTGTTATCAAACTATGAGTACAAGTTGATTCTCAAGAAGCAATCATCAATCATAAAGATTTTTGACTAAGTTATCATCACCTGAAAATTATCAGAACAATAGATCCAGGAGACATCTTAAGAGTGTATAAACATTGTGAATTTGTATAAATTATTTTCATTGAAGACAATTTTCCTTTTTTTTTTTTTTTTTTTTTTTTTACATTTCTTAAATAAAGCTGCTTTCTCCATCCTGCATTAAGGAACAGAAAAATGAAATCATCTTTTTCTTTAACAAAATCGTCAGGACCAGGGAGACAGCTCAGTAAAAATAAATACCTGCCTGGCAAGGGCAGGGTCCCTGGTAACACACCAAAAAAAAAAATCATTTTGCCACTAAATTATGTTTCCATTTCATTTCATATTTAAAAAACTCCTCATAGGAAAGTGCTTTTGATCCTTTGTAAAAGTTCCCACTACGTTTCTTTAGCTTATGTTGAGTACAGGATCAGAACTTGGGTGGAAAGGGCTCACGATGCCTGTCTGGAGCAGAGTAGGATCTTAGATTTGCAGAGTGTTGCTCTGGATTCTCTGTAGCATCTCCACTTCAAAAAGTGAAAACTGTCTTTTGCTTTTTTAATTTCTTAAACTCCATTTGCTTTCTAAACCCTAAGTTCTTCAAGTGAGTAAGGTTCTACATTTATACCTGGAAAGTATTTAGGAAGATAAACCAGTCACTTGAGTACGCTAGTACACTGGGAAAGAAATAAAGATATTCCTCACTAGGAAAATGGTAGTTAAAGCCCAGTACAAAATTTATAAATATTATCTTCATCATTTTTTTTTAATTCTGAGTAGTATGTACTGTTGTACCTTCAAGTAGATAACAAATAGGCTCAGTGAAACTTTATAAAGTGCATAAGAATTTATGGTTGATAAGTTGTCCTATATGATTCAAAAATGGGGTCATGTGTCCAGGGAGATAGCTCAGTGGACTAAGCACCTGCTTAGGCAAGTGCAAGGATGGGATTCAATCCCTAGCACCGCATGCAGCACCAATCTCTCAACTGTGTGCGCAGAGTCTGGGCATGGTGGTGCACACTTGTAATCCCAGAGCTGGGGCAGCTTAAAACAAAAAGATCACTACAGAGTGAGCTGCATAGTGAGACCCTGTACCAAGCACATTTGGGGGGGTGTCTTGAATGATTTTGTTAACTAATCAATGAATGAAAGACATATGTCCAGGATACAGTGAACAGGATTATTAGCAAATACATAGAGCTTGATTTTTGAGGTACAACTGGTTGACATTGCTAAACAGGTTTATGCAGGGGAAGTTGAGTAAATGTTTAAAAAGTTCATGTGCTGAAAGGGCTTGCAAAGATTACAAGGGTGGTGACCATTTCTATACCTTCACTCTGAAGTTCTGTAGAGGAAGCTTTACTTCAGTTTTCTACTCCTCATTAATTGGCTGATCAAGATAAACCTAATTCCCTGGCTCTACAAACAATAATCCATCATATAAAACCACAATTTTAGCCTAAAGTAAGAATGTTAAACTCGAAATTCAGATAGTGTGATTTCCTTTTGATATCAGGGTCCAAATCTCCCTGAACTAATTTGTTGAATATTAAAATTCTGAACAGCTCTTTTAGTCACTTGTTTGCTGTTTACTCAGCCTAATGACATGGCTATTCTCTCTTACTTATTCATTCAAGTCTAATCTAAATTGCAGTTACACACTCTGATTAAAAATTAGTGACAGCAAGATTGGGAGAAATGAAAAATGGAGCAGGTGTCAACAACAACATGCAAACTATTCCAATTTTGATACAAATGTGAATAATTTTCAAGAACAGACGAAAACTATTTCAGTATGATTCTCTTTGGTGTTGTTCTATCGTTTCCTAGGTTTTTACATTTATTAAATCAAGATTTCAGAAGGAATATGTTTTTGATATTTTCTTCCACTAGCACTGATTTAAAAACAAGCAATATCTGTGTGTGAAGTTGTTATGTGACTCTCTTTTATTCATACCAGGAAGAAACAATAAGTTATAACAAAAAACGATGTATCATGAAATAATTGAAGAAATGGAAGAAAATGCTACTGTAATAGTGACAAAGTCACAGCACATCTATTATAACAGTAATATCCTAAATATTAAAAAAATTAAATGTTGGAAGAGAAACAGAACAACAGGAGCTCATTCGCTCATTGCTGATGGGGACGCAAAGTACCACAGTTACTAACCACACACAGTGCCCCTGGGAGTGACCCAGCCGGGGTGATACACTGTTTCCCAGGAGGAAACAGCAAAACCAGCAGGTAAGATCAATCTAGCAAGGGAAATGAAGTGCATAAAAGTTCCTGGTATGTACTGATTTCATGATACAATGTTGAACTTACTCCTATGGTTAAATATACCAAAGCCCTTCTGGATGTTATTGCTAAATGCACTACTGTGCTCAGGTGTCACATGTGTATCAGTTTTTCTCCCTCATATGACAACACTCTGATTGCCTTGGAAACAACCACCACTATAGTCCAGCATAGAAGGAGAGAGTACAGGGTCACATATGTAACAACCTTCCATCCTTAATAAACTGATAAGTTGTTGGAATACTCACAAAGACTAAGAACAATTTACACCTCAAGGATACCTCTGAGGAAGAGATATTCCCTAGGAAAGCCACACTAAATCTGCCACCACCTTGATAGAAAATAAAATGGAACATGACAAGACATGAAAGCAAATGCAACCCCAGGCCTCCATCCCACCCAGGAAATGTCCATAACTCAATGAGATAGAACAAACTGGAGACCACATACTGGAACTTTCTGCAAAGATAGCATTAGAAGTAAAAGAACAACAACAAATAGAGGAGGATGTAAGAAAATAATCTATAATGTAAAAAAATATGATAAAAATTTTTTAAATGCCTCATGAACCCAGAGCAGTCACAAATTATAAAACACAGAGAGAGGGGGGGGGGTCAGAAAATGATAGAAACCACAAATGTCCAAAATAGAAAAGAAAAAGAAGCCATGAAACAGATCCAAACAGATATCCATGAGATTAAATTTTCCATCAGAAAAAAAATTCAACAGACTGAATAAACACAAAGACTGAATATCGCACTGGATTTCAGCCAAAAGGATGAAAAGTGATAAAGATACAACTCAGATCTAGAAGACAAAATTATGGTTAGCATGCACAGTAAGAAAAATATTTTTAAACTATCAAGAGTTTATGAAAAATCAATATATTAGCTGTAAGCCGAATCAAAGAAGAAAATGTAAGATTGTAAGAAAATGAAAAATGTAAGAAAGAAACCCTCTTCATAAAAGTAATGGCAGAAAAATTCCTAAATATGGATAAAGAATTTGCATTAAGTGATGCATATAAACTCCAAATAGCCATGATGAAATAAATATACAGCAAGACATACAGTAATCAAGATTGCAGATATTAGCAGAAGATCAGAATATTAAAATTGGTAAGAAAAAAGAAACACATCATTTACAGAGAAATATCTGTGGGAATCATAACAGACTTCTCAATACAAACTCTCCAGTCAAAGACAGCTTAGAGCAAAGTACTTTAAGACCTAAAGGAAAACCATCTCTGACACGGATTATTGTGCCTTGCAAAACTATCTTTCAGAATTAACAGAGAAATAAAATGTTTCTGTCACAAAAATCAAATGAAGAAATTTATGATCACATAATCATCTTTCTGAATTGCTCTAAAAGATAGTCTTGAAAGGGATAAGGAAGACCACAATTTCAAGGACATCAATCAAAAGCACTTAAACAATGAAGAAATTTGGGGTACCAACAAAAGAAATGAGAATAAGCTAGACCATTTCATTTAGAACCTTCAATATAAATGGTCTCAATTCATCAATCAAAAGAAACTGACTGGAAGAACGTATAGTAATGAAGAGCCAACAATTTTCTGCATACAAAAACACATTTAATTCAAAATAATTTCATAAACTGAAAATCAAAGGATGGAAAAGTGTTAGAAATTAGAAGGTGAATTATCATTATTTGCACATGATGTGATATTCAAAAAGTACCACCAAAAGCCTTACAACTTAATACTTGAATTCAGTACTGCAGCTGGATACAAAGTCAATAATTAAAAAACAATAGTATTCTGCCCTTTGAACAGCAAATGCCCTGAGAAACAACACCCATAACAGCACTGAAAAACTTTATGTAGGAAGCAATCTAACAGAGAATGTAAAAGATATATACATTGAAAATTTTATAATCTGAAAAACTAGATTGAAGAGAATATCAGAAAATTAACAAACACTCAGCTCGATGCTTTTATAGGTAATCGGATACAATTAGAGAGCATAATCATGAATGAAGTAAATCAGACTCGCATGTGTAAGCATTATATTGTCTCCCTAGTGTAAGAAACTGAAACATTATATAAGTTTGAAAAGGTATAAGCCATATTAGTAACTGAGATTGGGGAAAAGGAAAACAGAAGGAAGGAAAACAAGTGTGTGTGTGTGTGTGTGTGTGTGTGTGACAGCTAAGATAATTGTACTACTAATTTCTATTAGTTCTTTGAAAGGAAGTTAGTATTTATAATGTTTGAGCAATATTGCATACCTGCAACTGGTAATCTGAGCTACTACTTTGAAGATAACAATATGCTATTTAATAAGCATTATTTTATTTTGATATTCTATATCACTTTCATTTTTTTCTCTTCTCCTTAAAATATAAAAGGAAAATGTAAGTTATCTCTTGTTCATGAATAGGAAGAACCAGCATAATAAAAACTGACTATATTCCCAAAATGGCCATACACAATTAATGCAACCCCAATGAAAATACCATTAGCATATGTTATAGAACTACAAAAAAAGATCCATAAGCTTATTTGAAAGCAGGGGAGACATACAATAACATAAAAAATCTAGGCAACAAAAGCAAGGCACAGGGCATCACAATCTCTGACTTGAAATTATACTATAGAACTACTATGTTGAAAAAAAGTCATCATGGAACTTTGGGGGAATAAAAGGCCTGAGGACCAATGAAATATATTAGAAGATGCAGAAAAAATTCCAAGTGTGCTCTGCCACCTTATCTTTAACTACAAGGCCATGTAGTTTCAAGGGAAGAAAGATAGCCTCTTTAAAAAATGATGACACATGGCTTTATTTTTCATACCTCATTTTTATACTTTTCTGCTGGATGGTTAAGACCAAAACAAAGCAAAGGCAACAACTTCTGACATTGCCAGTCCTACAGATAACCCACCACCATTATGGACTACTGGACTAGACTGGATTATTTTGATGAATTCACTCACCTACAATATTTAAATGGCAATGGAATAGCCATCTGTGACAAAACTAAATAAAAAATGGGATACAAATGAAGGACCATTTTGTATCTGCATATACAAAATAGTTAGGATAGATATACAGCTACTTTCTCTTAGTACAGTGAGAAGAATGATTTATGCTAATAGTGTTTGGACAGAATATCATGTCTGCATCTTGTACTATGAATAACCAGTATGAAGGCAACAACATGCAGTGTGTTAATTATTGAAACTGTCCTATTAATCAGTTTTGAAACTGTTTCATTGCTATTTGTTTCTCAAAATGAATAATGATGTAAAAACTGGCTTACCATATTCTGAAGACTAAAATTGATCCTATGTCTATAAACATTCCCTGAAC
The DNA here is from genome assembly GCA_004027165.1 of Ctenomys sociabilis. NCBI lineage: Eukaryota > Metazoa > Chordata > Mammalia > Rodentia > Ctenomyidae > Ctenomys > Ctenomys sociabilis. The sequence goes on from PVKA01025300.1 coordinate 9,175, forward strand.
TAAAATAAAAATTAATAGAAGATCTTAATATTAAAACAACCTGTAAATCTACTGGAAAAGCAAATAGGCAGAGCATTTGAAGACATATGTATAGGCCAAAGTTTCATGAACACCAATTGTACAGGAAATAAGACTAAGAATCAACACCTTGGATCCCATCAAAATAAAAAGCTTTGCTAGGCAAAAGAAATAACCAATAGAGTGAAAAAAAAAACAGCTCACGGAGTGAGAAAAGCATTCAGCAAGTTGTCCCTAGACAAAGGAGTACTATCTTGCACATATAAAATACTGAAAATAATTAGACAGCCCAAATTGAAAGACATAATAAAAAAAATGAGCATCTGAGATGAATACACACCTCTCAAAGAAATACAGAAAGCAAATAAATGTATATATATATATATATATATATATATATATATATATATATATATATATATGTTTTAAATGTTCCACATCACTGGCCATTTGAGCAGTGCAAATTAAAACAAAGCTGAGATTCCTTTTCACTGTTATAGCACTCATTCATGATAGATATCCTACAGAAAATTGCAATAAATAGCATTTATCTCAATTTGATAAAAGCCATCTATGACAAACCAGCAGCCAGCATCGTACTAAATGGACAACAGATGAAAGCTTTCACTCTAAAATCAGGAACAAGACACAGCTGTCCACTATCATCACTCTGACTCACTGTAGTTCTGGAGACAATAGCTAGCAATTAGACAAGAGAGAAATAAAAGGAATAAGGCTAAGAAAGGAAAAAGTTAAACTATTACTATTTTTGCATGACATGATACTCTACATAGATCTCTAAAATTATACCAAGATATTCCTAGAGTTAACCAAATTCAGTTATCTGGCTGGATTCAATGAATGATAATTACTGAGAAATCAGCTAATAACAAATGCGAGAAAGGCTATGGTGGAAAGAGCACTCACTGTTGGTTAGTGTAGGCTGGTGGAACAATTGAGGAAACCAATGTGGAGACTCTACAAAACCTAAGATTAGAGTGTCATTTGACTCAGCAGTTCCTCTACTTCGCATGTTGCCCGAAGGAGTAAAAACATCATTCCACAATGATATCTGTACTCCCACATTCATAGCGGCATAATTTGTAATAGCCAAATCTTAGAAGCATCTCAAATGCCCATCCACTGAAGAATGGATAAAGAAGATGCGAATTTTCATATAACAGAGTAGTGATCTACCATAAAGAAGGATAAACTTGAAGTATTCCTAGTAGATGGATGTGCCTCGAGAACATACTATTAAACGAAGTGAATTGTATGTACATGTGTCAATTTCATGTTGCTTTTCTGGTAGGGGAAACTGAAAGGGTAATTAAGGATTGAATGTGCAATATGCTGCAGATATTCATTTATGCTGTCATAAATGATAGAATTTCTTTCCATTTAAAGGTTAAATCTTATTCTCTTGTGTATAAGTACTGTGGTTTCTCAATGTATTCAGCTAGTGACAGATTATTAGGTTGATTCCACCTCTAACCATTGTGGCTATTTCTTCAATTCACATAAAAATGCAGGTATCTCTTTGACACACTGATTTCTTTTGCTTGTTTGTTTACATTCTCAGAAGAAGGACAGTCATGCCACATATCAGTTTTATTTTTAATTTCCTAAGGCACTTCTGAAATGTTTTGAATTATTCCTCTATTAATTTACATCCTACCAACAGTGTGTAACGGTTCCTCTTTCTCGAAATCTCACCTTTATCTTTTTGATAATGGCTACTTTAATAGTGACACAGTAATATTTAATGATTGCTTTCATTTGTGTTCGCTGAATTATTAGTGTTGTTGAACCCTTTTTCATATACCTATTGGCCAACTGCGTGTTGGAAAATGTTTGTTTGGGCTCTTTGTTACTTGTGTGGTTATGTTTGTTTTCTTCCTATTGAATTATCTGAGGTCTTTATATATTTGGATAGTATCTCTTATCACTTACAAGATTTTAAAATATTTTCCTTCATTTAATAAGTTATCCTTTTTAAGTATCTAATTCAACAGAAGTTTCTAAGAAAATGGAGAAAAGTAATATTGTGATTATATGAAAGGCTAGTATTGCTAGATATAGAGAGAGGTAACATACAGGGAAAGACACACATACATAAATCTAATTACAAGTAGATATAAATATATGATGCAGCTCTGTATCGAATTGATAGTCAGTGAATATAATAATCATTAATATGGTAGATTAACTAATGGGCAACTTATAACACTGAGCTGAACTAAATCAGTATGGTTATGGTTGTGGAAAACCCACATGAAAGGATTGTTGTCAACAATATAAGGAGATCTTGTCAAAAGTAGGAAAGGAGGGGAAGATGGTGTGCTGTTGATTCTCCTGGCAATGCCTGTCACAATGGTTTGCCTGCTCTAAACTCACCTGTTCTCATGTCAAAGAAGCTCTAGTCCTTTCTTTCATTTAGTATGGATATGGTTATCTCTGGGGAAGCTCTAGTCCTTACCATGAGCACTGCTTCCTGTCTCCAGTGTAGATCCCCATTTTGCTGGCAGATTCTTCATTCTGAAAATGCAGAATTTCTAGCTTTCACCACTAACATAATGGTCTTTCTAACAGAGATCCTTCATATAGATTTGCAGAAGACTTTTTCATGGGTTCTAGGCCTCCTTTTGGACTTGTGGAGGACATTGCTATGTCAATAGTATAAAATAGTAGTGTAGATAATATTATAAAGTGATTGTATATATTATATGTCCTATGTTAAATATATTACCTGTGAATCCTGACTGCAAGAGAGATTTCACAAAAAGCTGATGAGTCACGGTTTATTGTCTCTAGATAAATGCTGAAAAGTTGAAGAAATTTATTCAAAGTTACACAATGGATCATTAGTGTCAAGATTCCAAGTGAGGGCCATAAAACTGAAGTACTTTTTATACTAGCCTCTTTTGGTATTTTTATGCTTAGCCAAAAATCAGTAAAAAGAGAAACAAACCATAATTACAATGAATGACAACCTTTGTCCTCTCCAAGGTGCTACAGAGAATGATAGAAACACATACAGGTAATCACCGGTGCAAATGCCAAATCCTTAACACTGGGAAAATAATGTAGGTGAAAGACAAGTTGGAAATTTACTTGGGAGTGAGATGAAGCTGGGAGATGGAAGCTGGCACTGAGATGGAGAAGGGAAATCAGATTTCTTTTTCTTTTTGTTTAACGCCAAGAATGGACTTGAAGATAGGTTGGAAATAAAGATATATTTTGAGAAGTTAGCTCCAGCATTGGAAATAGTTAAAGAAAAGGAGAATAGAAATGTAGACCAGCAAAGCAATTTTTCAAAGAGCTGAATAAATGGCATAAATGGCCCAAAAGCCCTAATTATCTCTTTGATATACAGGGGGAAAAAATGATTTTAAAGAATTGACTCTTCTTCCCCTGACCTTGGGAAACACTTGAGTATATTATCAGGTGTTTATTTTTGGTCACCAAGACTTGGAGAGTTGCTTGGCGTAGTGGTACACACCTGTAATTCCAGAACTCTGGAGGTTGAAACATGCTGGAGGATTCCTGCAAGTTCAAGGAAAGCCTGGGCTACCTAGAGTTTAAGGCCTGCCTGAAATACATGGTGAGAACCTGCCTAAAAAAAAAGACTGGGAGGAGTGCTGTTAACTGCCTGTAGGGCTAAAGGTCATGGATATGCTCAGTTTTTCACCATGCAGAGGACAGCCACCATTATATATAATTATCCAACTTTAGTTATCAATAGTAACTGCTGGAAATCATGTGTTGGGAATCTTTGTTTTTTTCTTTTTCTCTGTGTATGATTTTATACACAGAACCCTTCAAGCAAAGGTATGAACAGATGAAAGGAAGGAAAAGAATGAAACAGTAACTATTCATTCTTTGTTTCTCCAATGAATTTTCAGTTCCTTGAAGAAAAATATCAGGGCTAAGCTAAAAAAAACATCTGCTTTTATGAGAAACATTATGAGCTAGTAATACTGCTGTGTGCCATTTGGAGACCAGAAGACAATCCTAGAGTTCGAGGAAAAAGATACTCTCATCAACGTGGATACAGCACTTGGAGGATGTCTTTGACCAAAGCATTAATACTTGCAGCACAAGAATCATCAACAAATATAGTTACTATTGTAGAGAGATGACAATAATATGAGGCAACTGGAGCTGAAGAATAGAGGGGGCGTGGATGACACGCAGTGAACATCATTAGTTAAAGGGAATATGAACATATGGTTTGGCCCATTTCTCATCTTTAAAATTGCCAGATATTTCTGAGAATAGGGGCTTTTGTTAGGGGCTTATACTGAGCAGAAATATTCCATATTTGAGATTTCAAAGTTTTTGAACACTGCCTAAGCAAATGCTAATAAAACATCAAAAATATTTATATTATACAACATGTAAAAGATAGGAAATTTATATATCAGGAAATTCTTGTCTTAGATTCCCTTCAAATATCCATTCAGAATGCTATTATCTGTTTTGGTTGTTATTCATGAGAGCTCTGTGAAATGTGTTAGCTCTAGTAGCTGAATTTGAGTTTCAAATGCCCATTCTCTAATCAAGCAATCCAGAGAAGAAAATTGCATGATGATTCTAAGGGTGAGGCTGCCATAATTAAGATGAGCATTGTGTTACTTAACAGGGTATAAGAAAGGGTAAAGCGGTTGGGGAGATAGCTCAGCAGTATAAGGGGCTGTCTGGAAAGCACATGGTTGTAAGTTCTATTCCTGGTATGAAGAGAAAGAAAGAAAGAGAGAAAGAAAGAAAGAAAGAAGGAAGGAAGGAAGGAAGGAAGGAAGGAAGGAAGGAAGGAAGGAAGGAAAGAAGGAAGGAAGAAAGGAAAGAAGGAAGGAAGGAGAGGGAGGGAGAGAGAGAGAGGGAGAGAGAGAGGGTATAAGGATGATAGGAGCCTGTCACAAAGACTGAGAAGCCAGCTCAAAGGAGCTTTTGTTAATCCAATATGGGAAAATTTAAATATCAAATAGATTGTTAAAGAATATAAACTATCCAATAAAATAATAATCCAGGAGCCCAGGGTGGTATAAATAAACAATAAAACGTCATTTTATATGGCGAGAATATCAACTAAAAATAGGATTAAAAGATAGAATAAAAAATCATAATTTTATAAACACTAAATTCAGCCAAGAATTGTCAATGGATTCTCACACGAGCAAGTAAAAGTTTGAAAGCATAAGATCTTTACAGAAATTGAAAGGTATAACTCAGTTACATGGAAAGTGAGAACTAAAAGGGTTAAACAACAAAGAGAGAAAGGTGAAAAGTTAGGAAATAGGGCAGGCAAAACTGTACATTTATATAAACAAGATGGTTAAGACAGAGATCCTAAGAATTCCCATCAGGCTTTTGAAAATGGCAGTTAATGGGTAGAATTCTCAACCTGACTAACTATATGCTGATATCTGTGAACTAAGCAAGTACACTGAGAAGAGCAATATGTAATACTAAATCTATGCTTGAAATACCTTTTCAAACTTGAATGCAGTCCAAAGCCTGTAGGTACTTCATTCAGCAAATAATGCAATATAGTCCAATAGTCCATAATAGTAGGGGGTTATCAGAACTGCAATTGTCAAAAGTTGTTGTCTTGCTCCTTTTACAGCTCAGCATATTAATATAGCTTTACTTTTTATACTTCATAGTTATACTTTTCTGCTGGATGGTTAAGACCAAGTTAAAGCAAGACCTATATAACTAAAAATATAACTTTGTATCTGATCTGCTTCTAATATCATATCAATTATTTCTATCATCTCTTTGAATGTTTGGGAAAAAAGGTAATAAAAGAATACAAGAGACAAGAAAAAAAAAAGTCATAGGATTGTCCTGCTACAATGTTGTATATGGTTTGATTTCTAAATTTCTGTGCAAATATGTGTAATTGATTTTTTCACATTCTATAGGGATTTAAAGTTCAGAATATCCAAGGTTGTTGGAAAATAACAGTTCTATTTTATGTCAAAGGCATTTGATTTTCAGACATATAGTGATGTTAAGCTCAACTGCCTCTGTTATAGGGTAATAATATTATTAAGCTTCTCTTTTGGATGTTTAACAACTAAAGTTTGCAGACCAAAAATCAGAGAATAGATGGGCTACAAGGATAGCCAATATTTTGGCCCTAGCCCTTCAAGGTCAGTGAGGACTCAGGACATAAGAGAACCTGCACTGTGATATTCTGCAACTCAGTGGTGTCCCAAATTTTCTTTTATTTATTTATTTACTTTGCAATACCAGGGATTGAACTCAGGACCTTGTGCTTTCCAGGCCAGTGCCTATTCTACTGAGCTAATTCCCCAGCCCATTGAGGGTTAGCTCTATTTATTTATTTATTTATTTTTAAATTTTTAGTTTTTATTTTTTGGCAGAACCAGGGATTGAACTCAGACCTTTGCAATTGCCAGGCAAGCGCTTATTCTACAGAGTTATCTCCCCAGCCTCTAAATTTTATGATCAAGGAGATTATGGGGCCACAGAGGAAATTGGTGAACAATATATAGTGTGTCTAAGGAAAGTCACCTAGACAGAAAAATTCTCTCAGGCATTGGTCAAGCAATGACCATGACTCATCCAGGTGATTGACACCGACAGAAGGTCTACAGGGTGCTGTACATGATTATGGTGTAAATCCTGAGGAGATTTGACTGACCTTGGCAGATACAAAGTTACATTTTTAATTATATAGGTCTTGCTTTAACTTGGTCTTAACCATCCAGCAGAAAAGTATAACCATGAAGTATAAAAAGTAAAGCCATATTAATATGCTGAGCTATAAAAGGCTCAAGCCAACAACTTTTGACAATTCTAATTCTGCTCATAACCCCCTACTATTAATTGAACTATATTGCGTTATTTTTGCTGAACTCAAATACCTATAGGCTTCAGACTGCATTCAAGTTTGAAAAGGTCCTTTAAAGACTTTTCCAAATACAGCTTCACTAACTGTAGCGGAATACCCATCTCTGACAATACAAAATGCGCAAGCGGTTATGTTGGGAGCCATGAAGCTAGAAAATCGATCCAATGTATGTAGGTGGGAGTAGGCCCAGTGCCTCACTCTTGAGATGGACATCCTGTCTGGTTAAGGTTTAGCTTTTTAGTCGCTAGGCTACTTTGTGTCACATGTTTTTAACTTCACAAAAATGTAAATAAAGGACTATTTTGTTGTGGAAAAAAAGAAATGTATACACAAGAGTGTTAGGATAAATATACGGCTACTTTCTCTTAGTACATTGAGAAGGAAAGTTTGTGCTAATATTGTTTAGGCAAGATATCATGTCTGCATGTTATCCTCTGAATAACTACTACAAAGACAACAATAAGCAATGTATTAATTATTGTAACCGTCCTACTAATCTGTTTTGAACCTGTTTTCATTGCTATTTTATCTTTTTCTCATTAAAATGAATAAAAAAGATCTTTACAAAGCTTCAAATACTGTTACTAAAATTGTTTAATCTTACACAGGAAAAATAATTTTAAAATAAAGAACCCTGGCAGATGCCATTTTAACAAACTGATCAGAATTAATAGCTTGGCCCTCATTCCTATTCCCTACCCAGTAACGATTTAACTTAATGTCATCTGTCCCTTAGTATGAATTATTCCTAAGGACATATTATCAGTTCTATAAAATTTCTGCCCCCAAATGCACAAATTGAATGGATTTATGGTAAAAAGAGGATATAAAATCAAATATAAGAAACTTCTCGAGCCGGGCGTGGTGGTGCATGCCTATAATCCCAGCACTAGGGAGGCTGAGGCAGGAGGATTGTTGTGAGTTCGAGACCAGCCTGAGCTACAAAGTGAGCTTAAGGCCAGCCTGAACTGCACAGTGAGACCCTGTCTCAAAAAAAGACAAAAAAAAAAAAAAAAAAAAAAAAAAAAAAAAAAAAAAAAAGAAAGAAAGAAACTTCTCCAAATATCTCTCCTGTTATAGTCTGAAAATGTTAAGGACATGAGATAAAAATTGAAGAGTAAATCTGTTCCATATTATAGGAAACCAAATATATTATGCAATCTTGAGTCATTTCATGAATCAGTTGTTCTGTAAGGGAATTAGTGAGTTGGAAAATCATAAATGGTGTCAGTAAGTTAGGTAACTGAATGACACTTGTGCCAATTTCCTGAGTGTAATCATTGTTTCAGGTTATATAAGTGAATATGTTTATGTGTGAGTAGTGGAAAAGAAGAATCATGTCTACATATCATTCTCAAGTGTTCAAAAAATACTTTGTATATATGACACAAGTAGGATAAGAATGATTAAGTAATTATAAATTACAATTAGAAATCAGGCTATGAGAAATGGAATTTCCTTCAATTATTCTTAGAATTTATAAATTATAAATTATTTCAAAAAATTATCAAAATAAACAAAAGGTTTACTTGGAAGCCTTGTAAATGACAAGTTGTCATAGGCCTAGAAAATTTGCTATAAATTGAAGATTCCATGTTTGTGGAGAAAATGATATATTTTTTTACCCATGACTGATTTTAGAAATAGTTAAATATATGTGCTATTTTCCCAGAATAATTGCACACAAAATAACAAAAGTCTGAACACATGAAATTTAGTGTCAGACATTAATTACTGAATAAAAAATTACTTTTGTCAGGACTTTAATCTTTTTAAGAAATTCAAACTGCATAGTAAATATTTTAACATTTTTATTAATGTAAGATAAGTTAACATTAATCCTCTTCAAAATCCTCTGGCCCTGAACACACCTGTTCCATCATTCTGGTATTTTTTAAGCCAGTTGTAAAAGTTCTCGTTTGTGTCCTTATGAGACACATTCATAACCAGGGTGAATGCTGTTGCCCCATCCCATCAAGAAAAAAGCAAGTTCATAAAACTATTGTGTTGGGTCCTCATTCAGCTTATTTATTACTTCTCGATCTTTCCTAAGGTTCAAATGACCATGAAAGACAAATGATTTGAGTGAAAATAAAATACTCATATTGGATCAAGAGGACAATGAATGATAATCACAAAAGGGTTTCAAGAACTACTTCAGAACTTAGCAGAAATGATAAAGTAAGAATGCTTAAAACTAGGGAACAGTGGACCAATGTACTTGCTTAGGCAGGCACAGGGACCAGGGTTTGAACCCTGGTGTGCCACGCCTGCCCCAGCCCCTGGGACATCAATTGAGACTGACCGTAGTGGCATACACCTTTAATCCCAGCTCTTGGGAGACTGAAAACAGCAAGATTATTATGAGTCCGATCTGTGTAGTGAGACCCTCTAGACCGTATACTAAAATACATAAAAAAAAAAAAAACTAGGGGAGTTTTTAAAGGAAGATGAACAACAGTGTGTGTTTTATCTATTCAAGATTCTTAGTTCAAGCACTCACTGTAAATGTTAATCACTCCTTGAAAACAGCAGTATCAAAATCATAGCATTGCTGAGAAGATCGAATGAAGTATAGGAAGTGAAGCACCTGGCACCTGCATATTGGTGGTTATTTTGTCATACGAAATATCTGCTGATGTGTGTCTTAGCTTTTGAATAATCTAGGCAATTTAGAGAGAGAAAATAAATGCTCTGTGGAGAAAAGGAAGTAAAGGAAAGAGATAATTTTTCTATTAAGGAAAAATAATTATACCATTTTGTAAAACAAAATAAAATAATGGGCTGTACTCTAGGACATAACTGAGTGAGCCTTCAAACACAACACTGAATGGGATTTACATGTGCAATGCCTAGAGCCAGCCTTAGCTTGACATGCTACTTTACTATTTCTGAAAGAACATATATCCATCCCTAAACACATGACCCAGTATTAACAGTGTCTTCCAGTTATCGGATACATTTTACCTTACAAAGTAGTACTTTGCTTATCATTTGCATCAATTAAGTACTTTTGAGCTCGTGAAAGCTTTTTTGTTTGTTTGTTTTTGTTTTTGTTTTTGCTTTTTGGCAGAACAGGAGATTGAACTTGGGCCCTTGCCAGGAAAGCGCTTCTTCCACTGAGCCATCTCCTTGGCCCCAATGAAAGCTCTTTGGATTATATGTAGTTATCCTGTAAGTCAGCCAAGATCCTGCTGAATCTTTGCCATAAGATTTTGTCATCTTTTTTAATGACTGTACTAAGTTTCCACTTTGACCCTGTTGTCAGTGAATAATTGCCGCAGAATGGGAATTTCATGTCATCACGGCAGGAGTGCATGAGTGTCTAACATTGGGAGCTTCAAGAAAATCTGCCAGCAATTAGCAGGGCACTTGCAGTGTCTGCGGTGAGGTCAAGTGCACAGAAATCAGCTCCTGGATAAAGGAATATTCATAGCAGTGACAAAATTAAGAGTTATAAGACTAATAAATAGCTAGTTAGCCAGGCTGAAAGCCAAGGCTCAAGACAGAATTTCATTTCAAAGAGAGTGAAGACCCTGTATGCACTTCACTTTACTACCAGTTCCAGAATATTCATCTAGAACACTAGTTTTTTTTAAATTAATTTTATTGAGAAACAAATAGCAATGAGACAGTTTCAACACCAAATAGTAGGACCATTTCAATAATTAATACATTGCATATTGTTGTCTTCTTAGTGGATGTTCATAGTACAAGATGCAGACATGATATCCTGTCCAAACACTATTAGTACAAATCTTTCTTTTCATTGAATTAAGAGCAAGTAGCTGTATATCTATCCTATTTTGTGTATATAGATAAAAATGGTCCTGGATTTGTATCCCCTTTGTTTTTGTTTAGTTTTGTCAGAGATGGGTATTTCATTGCCATTTAAACATTGTAGGTGTGTGAATTCTGCAAAATAATCTAATTTAGTCCAGTAGTGCATAATAGTAGTGAGTTGTCTGTAAGACTGGCAATGTCAGAAGTTGTTAACTTGAGCCTTTTACTGCTCATCATATTAATATGGCTTTACTTTTTTATTTTATTAAGCTTATAAATACGTACTTCTTGTCATGACATAGCAATTATTACCACACATTATTCAGTTTTATACCTTGTTTTTATACTTTTCTTCTGAATGGTTAAGACCAAGATGGAGCAAGACCTATCTAACAAGAAATGTAACTTTTGTATCTACCAACGTCAGTCAAATCCCCTCAGGATTTATCTTGAAACCCTGTACCGCAGTTTGTAGATCCTTTGTCAGTGTCAGCCACATAGATGAGTCACGGCCATTTCTTGAGCAGTTTGCTTCCCTGAAAGCCAGAACGTGAGCTTTGAAGTGAGACCAATTTCGTTTTGTATCTTAGCACTAATACTAAAAGGCTGTTTTAAGTTTTATGTAATTTATTTACATATTTATTTTTTGTCTTTTTGAGACAGGGTCTCACTGCAGTTCAGGTTGGCCTTAAGCTCACTTTGTAGCTCAGGCTGGTCTCGAACTCACAAGAATCCTCCTGCCTCAGCCTCAGTGATGGGATTACAGGCCTGCACCACCATGCCTGGCAGTTTCATGTAATTTAGATAAGGTTTTCCATTCACTTTGTCTTCCTCACCTAAGTGTAATAACATATATTTTAGAGTATTATTTTAAGGATTAGGGATATTTTATGTTTAAAGACTCATTTACTGTTTGTTTTTCCATGATAACATATGGAACTTACCACTAGAGATAACTGGAGCAGCAATAAGAGTTCCAGTAGCAATGGTACTGGAAGTTAAGTCTCTGAATGAGGAACAAGTCAGACTGATAATACAGCACAGAGTAAGGGAAATGAGGAAAACATTTAGATCTCCAGCACTTGCTGCTACTTATTTATCCATGGAGAGAGGACTGAACCTACCACACTTCCAGGAACCAGCCTTTTGCTACACTTACTTACACTTATCCTTATTAAAGAGCATAACTGAGGGGCCAGGGAGATGGCTCAGTGGAATATGCACTTCCCTGGCAAGCACAAGGGCCTGAGTTCAATCCCCAGTTCCGCAAAAAAAAAAAAAAAAAGCATAACTGTAACCTTATTTCTTGGGAAGACAGCACTGAGTTCTAGATATCATCCAGTTATGACATTACATAGCTCTGTTTGCAGTAAATGACTTGATGGTAAACCCTTGTCACTTCCAGTGTCTGTGAGTGGCTAGAGACTTTTCGGGTCAGAGGTCACCGTACTTTTCCTTCTTTTTTACTGAATAATGAAGTTGAAATGATCTGGAGTTGCTATGTTGGTGGAAGGTTTATTTTAGAATAGATTTCTCTATTGAAAACTGTCATTCTGAAAAAAGAATAATGAAGAAGTTAGCCAAAAATGGAAACATGTTCCCTGTTCTTGATTAGGAAGAACCAATATAGTGAAAGTAGCCATACTTCCAAAATTGTTAAGCAGATTTAATGCAATTCCAATGAAAATACTACTAAGGTACATCACAGAACTAGAGAAAAAAACACCTAAAATCACTTGGAACCAGCAGAGACCTAAAAGAGCAAAAGCATCTTGGCCACGAAGGCAAGTCAGGAGGCTTCACAATCACTGGCCTGAAATTATTCCACAATACTATTACAATAAAATCAGCAGGATGTTGGCGAAAAAAAGCAAACAACAGACCTGAGGATCAATGGAACAGAATAGGAGATACCGCCACAACTACAAACTCACCAGATCATCTTTTCTTTGAGAAAAGAGCCAAGTACGTTCATTGGAAGAGAGTCCCTTTAAAGAAACTCTTTCTTCCAATGAACACTGAAATTCCATCTCACTCCACCTCACTGTTGCAAAAACTGGCTCTCTATATGCTGAAGATTGAAACTGGGCCAGTGTCTACCCCATGCACTAAAGTTAAAATGTAACAAGGATCTAACTGCTAAAAAGAAAGAGTAACATTGGACACAGTGCTACAGTACATGCCTCTAATCCCAGTATTGAGGAATCTGAGACAGGAGGAACAGCAGGAGGAGTCCTAGCTACATGGTGAGGCCCTATGCCAAATCCATAAAAATAAATAAATAAAAACAGTGAGTAAATCTACAGGCAGAAAAAAAAATAGGTAGAAATCTTGCAGACATAGATATTGGCAGAGACTTCATGAACAAAGCTCAGGAAGCATAAGAAACACCACAAAGAATCAACAAGTGGAATTCACCATATTTCAAAGCTTTTGTACAATAAAAGTAATCACCAACAGGGAGAAAAGGCAGACTACAGGGTGGGAATATGTTATAGCCAACTGTCACTCAGATAAAGCACTTATATGTAGATCATAATCAGGCTCCCCAAATTCAAAGACTCAGTCAAAAAATGGGGATCTAGGATGAATACACACCTCTTAAGTGAAGAAATATAGATGAAAAATAAATACATGAAAAAATTTTTAAAATCCCTGACCACTAGATAGATGCAAATTAAAATAACACTGAAATTCCATCTCACCCTAGAACAAATGGCTAACATCAAGAAATCAACCAATAATAAATGGTGACAGTGCTGAGGGAAGAAGGCCGTCCTCCCACACTGTTGGTGGAAATATAGACTGCTGAAGCCATTGTGAAGATCAGTATGAAGACCCCTCACAAAGCTAGAATTATAGCTTCCTTTCAATCTAGCTATTTGCCTTCTGGGCGTCCTCCCAGACTAATTAAAAAAATCATACGATAGTGATAAGCGTGCAGTGACTTTTTTTGGAAGCTCAATCTCTAATAGCTAAATTTTGAAAACAAAATGCCCATTAACCAAGAAATGTGCACAAAAGATGCGTTGTTTTATACCATGGAATATTTTCAAGCCATTAAAAAGGATTAGCTTGAGATTTTTATTAGTAAATAGAATAGACTGGAGTCTATACTCAAGTGAAGTAAGTCAGACTTACATGTGTAAACACTGTATTATCTCCCTGGTATGAGAAACTGGAAGAGTAAATAAGGTCTAAAATGTACAATTGATATTGTGAAATGGGAAGAAATTCTTCAAAGACAAAAAGGAACTGGGATAGGTGAAAGGAGAAAGTATGGAACAGAAAGCAGAACAACGACAACTATTCATACTCTAGCATCTCTTAGCTCACTGAAAAGGAAGGTTGGTACTAATAAAGACTGTAGAAGTTCTAATACCCATAGCTTGTACTCTGAGTAACTACTTTAATGTGAACAGTACACTGTGGATTAACCATTGTTCTTCTCCTATTGTTTTGTTCTGATATTTTGTTTTACTTTTTCCCATAAAAAAAGATGTACAAGGGACAACATGCAATTATCTGCATGAGGAAACATCAGATACACTTGAGGATGAGAAACATGAGATTAGAAATTTACAAACTGAATACTGAGACCAGGATCCTACAATTCCAGCAACCGAACATATAACGTTTAGGGAGGAAATAAAGGTTTCCTTTTTATATGTGCCTGGCCAAAGAAAACAGTTCTAGAAGACCTGATGTGCAGTTTTTTTTCCCAATGAAATTCTTCCCAGCCTCCGAAGCTCAGGGTAGACAAGTCTCACGCACCAGCACAACTTCTAATTTACCTCCATTTGCCACTCTTAGATAAATTCACTGTACTTCTGAGAAAATCTCCAACCTAAAAAGCAGATCCCAAACAAACACAGACAGGAAAAAAAGAAACACTAGCTATTTGAGTAAAATACCTTATAGGGAAAAATAATTAAATAAAAATATTAAAAGAAGGGCCAGTGAGATACCTCAGTAGACTAAGTGCTTGCTTAGGCAAATGTAGCAACCCGGGTTCAAAACATACCATGCTGGCCCTGCCCCAGGGCACGCTGAGCCAGCTCTGAGTTTGAAATTATACTACAAAGCCACTGTGATAAAATCAACATGGTATTGGCAACAAAATAGACCTGAGGATCAGTGGAATAGATTAGAAGATGCAGAGGCATCTATGAAAACACTCAGCTATCTTATCTTCGAAAAAGGGGCTACACAAGCTCACTGGAAGAAAGATAGCCTCTTTAACAAAGGGCGCTGGAAAACATGGGTTTCTACATGCCGAAAACTAAAACTTGACCTAGCTCTATCACCATGCACTAAGTTAAAGTCAAAATGATTTAAAGATCTAAACATTAAAACAGAAACACTCAATCTGAGTTCAGACATAGTGGCACATGACTCTAACCCCAGCACTGGGGGAACTAAAAACACGATCATCATGAGTCTGAGCTGCATAGTGAGACTCTACACAAAATACATAAAAAATATATATATATGTTTTTATATAGTATATATATATGTATATATATATAATAGATAAACATATATATATACATATACATATACATTATAAGATGTTAAAACTTCAACTGGAATTACATGATATACATGAGGAAATCTCATAGAATATGTGATTTAACAATTCAGACATTAATTATAATACAGAAAAACTAACATTGGAATATATTCAACAATTAATAGCAGTTCTAAGGAGATGTCTATGCAAAAAAAAATCAAAGAAATACCTCAAGAAAGATTCCTGATTTGAAAAATATTTTTAGACAAACAAAAGTTGTGGAGAAATTTGCACCCATTCTTGGGAAGTAAGTGAGGATAGTCCAGAAAATTCAAAGATGATTCAAAGAAAAAGGTGCACCTAGGGAAGTCTAACCAAAAGAGAAGTCTAATGAAAGAAGAATGTAGCCAACCTATAGGAAGACTATAAGGATGAGCACAAGAAGACATAGTGTTTCAGTACAGGAAGAGGGCGGGGAGATAGCTCAATAGAATAAGCTCCTGCCTGGCAAGCACAGGGTCTTGAGTTCAATCTCTGGTACTGCAAACAAAATAAAAATAAAAATTTAAATTTTATAAATAATAAATAAAAGTACAAAAAGAAATCACTCATTTTTTTTTCTTTTTTTATCCAGAACCAGGGATTGAACTCAGGCCCTTCATGCTTGCCAGGCAAGCACTTATTCCACTGAGCTATCTCCCTGGCCCAAGAAACCATTCTTAACTAGAAAAGCTCAGAATATTCCCGGAAGGATGACACTCAGAAAGAGAAATCATAAGGACAGCTTGGGTGTCACCTGTAGACAGTGTGAGATGAAGTCTATGAGCAAGTACTTAAAAAAGCAAAAACATAAAATAAGAGCAGAGATGTTGGCCCAGGAAAATAGCTTTGCCTACTATATAGTTCAGCTGAATGACATCTACAGAGTCATGGAAATACAAAGATTAATTATTGATCAAGATCAAGATATACAGACTCAGTGCCTGGTTAGGCAAGTGCAGGGACAGGGATTCAGTCCCATGCACCACATGCCACACTGGTCCTAATCCTTTCATGCTGAGCCAGTGACAGAATCTGGATATGATGGCTTACATCTGTAATCCCAGCACAACTGGGTATAATGGAGCATGCCTGCAATCCCAGCACCAGGGAGGCTGAAAACAGGAGGATCACTAGGTTCTCAGTTGCATAGTGAGACTCTGTACCAAATGCATTAAAAACAAAAACAAAAAAAAGATCAAAATATAACTGATATATGAGGAAGATAAGGCAACAAGATGGCCATTTGCTTTATGGGGCAAGGAGGTGAGAGCTTAATCTTTTGTTGTATGTAAGAAATAACTAATACTATTAAGTGAAGAACTACATTAAGAAATAAAATTTATAAGAAGCAAAAAAACATATGCTAACATAGCTACAGAGAGTCATACCACAAGAAGAGACTAAGCTATCTCTCCTAGCTAAAGGAACAGTGGGGGATGGGGAGACAGCACAGAAGCAAAAGCACCTGCCTTGTAAATTCAAGGTCAGGAGTTCAATCCCTAGTACCACATGCCAGGGCTAGCCCCTGAATCCTGGGCTTGGTGACCTACACCTGTAATCCCAGCACTGGAGAAGATGAGACAGAAGGATCACTACCAGTCTGAGCTGCATAGCAATACCTTCTACCAAATAAATAAATAAGATGCTAAAGGGATACTGGGACATTGGGTGAATTACCACCAACAGGCCCAGAAAGACTTAAAATATTGCTACTCAAACAAGGTCTTTCAGGCCTTTACCTTGTATCTTCATGGACAAATTAATTCCTGACTGTCCCTCAGAAGCCTGAACCAAAATCTGTAGCAATAAGCAAGAATTTGTAGTTTTAAAATCCTCTGGTGATTTGATGCAGCATTAGGATTTGAGAATTACTGCTATAAACTGCAGGTTCCCGAGTGGGAACAGGCATCAACTCACCTATAAGCCTGTTAAAGCAGACTGTGCAGGACTAATCCAGCACTCTGGGAGAGTGAAGCAGGTGGATCCTTGGTACAAGCAGGCAAACTTTGCAATTTAGGGAGCACCATGTGTCAAAATAAAAATATAAAAAAAAGGTGCTGGGAAAGAACTCAGTGTACAAGACATAAATTCAATTCCCGTATGGGGGAAGGGAGAAAGATTGTTGGGATTCACCCTAGGTCTTCCGATTCCATGAAGCTAGGCAAGAGCCCCAGACACTGAATTTCTAACAAGTTCTCAGAAGATGCTGAAATAACAGAGCTGATGATTCACTCTTGAGTTTATGGTTTTCAAAATTTTGTCATGGGAAACATTTACATTCTTAAATTTTGCTGAAGGATCTAAAAGGTTTTTGTTTATATATGAGTCACATCTACTGACATCTGATGCATTAGAAATTGAAGCAGAAGTTTAAATATTATGTATTATTTCATTTAAAATAACAATGAACTCATTGCATGATAACGTAAAACATAATATATACATATGAGGATGAAAATGTTCTTATGTGGTTGCAAAGGGTCTTTAAAGTTGCTGCAGGGGCTGGGGAGATTGCTCAGTGGAATAAGCGCTTCCATGGCAAGTGCAAGGACCTGAGTGAGTTCAATCCCGAGTTCCACCAAAAATAAAATAAAATAAAATAAAAGTTGCTGCAGCATTCACTCTGTCACAATATCACATATCATGTATCTCTAGAAAACTCCAATTTACACCTATGACAATGTGAATGTTGAAGAGACAAATAATGTGCTAGGTTGTTATGAAATTAGTATTGATGCCATAGATCCCTCACAAAATTCCCAAACCATGCAGGAGATCCTGGATAGAACTCTGAAAATTTCTGTTCTAGACTGTTTCTACTTTTTATACGACTAATTCTTCAATTAAATTCTGGATGTGTGCATCTACTTGTCTGGGCTATAGATGCAAGAGGTGAGCAATAGCAGGCATCTGACTTCCTTTTTCTTTTTCATTCTGGCAATACGGGGGATAATTCTACTTCCCATCCTAACTGCACACTTGCAATTTCTGCAACCATGGGCAAAGCTGTCACATGCTGGACAGCCCAAAAAATCATTATTACAATGTTGAGTTTTCACCACAGTTAATTTGACAACCACTCCCTTGTGGCACTGAATATTGCAAACGCAGCAGTTATTGAGCTGGAATGGAACAATAGGTAAGGAAGGAATGCCAAAGCAGGGGCAGATGAGCAGTACTGTAATGACTTCTGATGTATCATAGGAGGTACTCAAAAACCAGCCAATTAGAACAGCATCCAATATTCTCAAAATAACTGGTAGACAAAAAGAAATACGTTATGAATCTTAATGCAACTGTGGGATTTATACTGTCCACGGAAGGGAAATTTTTACTACCTAAATCTAAGAATGAAAATCCCACTTTTAATCCAAATACAAAAATTCATTGATCATGAGCTTCATTATCTACAACTATTATTTCAATGGGGTGGGGCTCCTCAGAGAAATATTTCAGAAGCATTTGGGTCCTAGCTTGGGTTTTTAACTAGTTTAGCATCTATTTTTAAAATGGGTCACTGGACATTTAGTGTAAGCTACTGTTTTACAAATTTGTTTTTCTGACACGGCAAGTTCTAGTTGCTTGCCACTTTTTATTCATCTCACCATTTGTTCTGTAGTTAGAAATCATCTTTAGTCACAATTGACAAAGTATCTGCAGTTTTAAAGCATCTTAGACACTAGGGATGCTATTCAAATGGAATTTTGTTATTCTGAGCATCAGCCAAGTGGGGAAGAAGCTTGTTCACAGAGCCACAGAACGGGATGGTTCCCCTTCAGGTGCGCGGAGGTCGGCCTCACGAAGAATGCAAACCAGAAATGAGCTCTGTGAATACAAAGCTACAGAAGTAATGGACTTACAAATCGATTCCTTTAGACAACACTTTCATTAACTGGCAACGGTGTACACAAGAGTGGAGGAAAAAGAAAAGTTTCTGTAGAATAAAATAATGCGGCACATCACAATGATACAGAGAGAAAAAACTGATCTCGGGTGGTGACCTTCGAATGATATAAGGAACCTTCCAATGCCATAGGGAAAAATGACTTCCTGACCTGACCCGGATGAGTTTGTGTTCTCTAACAGTGAAGAATGAATTTTAGGAACAAATGGAAGTTATGAGCAGAATGTATTTATTGAGGGAAAGAAAGCTCCTGTCCAAGAGAGGGACAGGACGGCCCGAGCGGGTAGTTTCCTGGGAAGCTTCCAGGGGCTTTTATAGTGTAAAACTATGCAGGGCTAAGGTGGAGAGAATAGGAACTCACTTAGGTGGATGTGGGATGGGACAAAACTATAGTCAACCAATGGGATTACACGCACCGTTGCTCAGGTAAAATTGATTATGCCCAGGACCAAATGGGGAAGGAAAGTTGTGCTAGTGACTCCCTTGGGCTCTTTTAAGGTGACTGATGCCTATTTAGAATATCAATCCCAGGTGCTAATTTTTTAGCATTTGTTTGGCCTTTAAGTCTTCAGGTCTGGCTCACACAGCTGGAGTGTCTATCCCTCCCACAGTTGTAAGGTATCTTCATCTTTTGTGTTATCTCCTTCCAGGGCCTGGCTGACTGCTTATAAAATTTCTAGCTAACTGGGCTGCCTTCAACACCAGGGTATGAATCATTATCGTAACCACTCCTTTTCATGTCAAATGCCAAAACAGAAACTGATCTTGTTCTCAGTACTACATTCTTTCTTCACATTTGTGTAAATATTAAACAGCCAGTTGTGTGCTAGACTTTTATTTATAAACATAATCAAGATGTACTTAACGCAGCATTAAAATTATAATGTTCTATAATAATATGATGGTAAAATATTGAAAGGAGTCATTGCTTATCGGTGAAAATTATGGTTTTAATCCACTTCATTTCTCCAGTCTCCTTCCTTTGGATCCCTGAAAGAACTGAGAGTTCAAGACTGCAAGTGAATTGTGACCCAGGAAGCTATTCCCCCAGATTAAGGATTAGGGACTGATTCTAATTCATGAAATCTTAATTGTACTTTTCTCTTTGATAATCAATTACTGAAAAGAAAATCAATCACTGCTCTTCAAAGCCTATTTTAATAGAGATTGCTGGCTACAATTAGGGCACCTCAGTAGAGCCGGCACTCTCAGAAGCAGACTGGGCAGCCTGCCAACCTTCTCAGATGCAGTGTAATATAACACTAGTT
This sequence comes from Ctenomys sociabilis, assembly GCA_004027165.1. Classification (NCBI taxonomy): domain Eukaryota; kingdom Metazoa; phylum Chordata; class Mammalia; order Rodentia; family Ctenomyidae; genus Ctenomys; species Ctenomys sociabilis. The sequence goes on from PVKA01025300.1 coordinate 29,586, forward strand.
GCCCTCGCCTTGAACAGAGCACTCCTTTTGCCCTAACCCCTGTGTTTCCCTTTTAGGACTGGTCTGTAGTTTCAAAGTTTCTTGACAAGTTGCGGTGATAAATCCTCCACCTCTCACCTGCTAAAGCCTTTCAGTTAGCCCTAATCTTTTTTCTCACATTGGAGACCAAATGAGAATTTATCACAGGAAAGGATCTATTTGCCTGCCAGATTCTTCTGCTCTTATTTCTCAAGAGCCTGAGAGATTAAGAAATGGATAAAGGGGACTGTGGTGGAGATAAATATTGCTGACCTGTATAGACAAGCCTATGATGATTCTTACTCAAGATTTTAAAAACAATTTGATATTCTGTTTCAATAGCATGCATTTATTTGGATGAATTACAATAGAGCAAAGACTAACTCTTACATTAGCTATTATTTAACACTTAAGTTATTTAAACACAAAATACTGTAATAAGAATGCAGAGTAACATTTGATTTTGTTTCTCCAAAATATTTCTATAAAGTAGTTTTCCTCATGGAAATGGAAATACATGCTGTGGAAGTCAAAATATTACTTACCATGGGCCGGGCGTGGTGGCGCATACCTGTAATCCCAGCACTCGGGAGGCTGAGGCAGGAGGATTGTTGTGAGTTCGAGACCAGCCTGAGCTACAAAGTGAGCTTAAGGCCAGCCTGAACTGCATAGTGAGACCCTGTCTCAAAAAGACAAAAAAAAAAAAAAAAATATTACTTACCTTAACATCAGCCCCAGCCTCAGACTTCATTTCAAGTAGGTGTTCTACTGCACAAGTGTCTTAACATCTTCACCAAAATTAGAAACAAATTTGTAATAGTTGCCTAATCTTGAGAAATCTAGTGATCTCAGCCACTACCTTATGATGAATTAAGATTAAATTGTGAAATGCTTTCAGTAAAAACAGCAGTTTGCAGCATGTGTACGTACATGCTTATTGCAAAAACTTCAATTTAATGATGAATCTTTTACTAAAGAAGGAAAATTTCTAAGTAGAACTCTAAAATATTCATGAGTACTTAAAATGAGAAAAGAATTATAGCACAGAGATAACTAGCTTGAATCTATTTTTAAAGGTCAGTTATCTACTCTTTGGCCCTGATTAGTCACAGGCATTTAATCAAAGTAGAAGGATCACATTACAAGACACTTAAAATTAATATACTAAGCATGTCCATCATTTTATGACAATGAAAGGCTTTATGGCTTAACCCCAAAATCTTAAGCATGTATTATCCCAAGCAATTATATTTTCATCTAAAAAAGTCATATATAATAATCATAGAGAAAAGAGTGCATCAAACTTTCCTACTCAGATTAACAATCATTATCCATTGATTTATAGGAAGATGCTGATAACTGCATGGCTCCTTTTTGATTGATCAGGACCACACTAGTAGGCTGGCTGCAAGAAACGGAGCTAAGCATTGACTTTTGAAAGAAATACAAATTTAGCGGCAAAATCTGAAGCCTGTTCTTTCTCCTTCCCCTCTGACTTTCAACAGGCCTTGGGTTTGTGAAGACTGGCAAAAATGAACATGTCAGCTTTCATTGCAAATCACCACGCAGCTAAAATGGAATTTTGATCAGATATGCCACCTGCTTCATTAATAATAACATCAGATTCTTTTTTCTTGATTTGTTTTAGAGTTGTATCCTTCCCTGTTTCACGGATCATTTTTTATGTGACCGCATTTCTATAAAAACCCAGACTAGTCTTTCCTCTATCACCAAAAATTACATAAATATAAGACACATAGCAAAGTCTTTCTACCTTAAATACCAAGAAATTTCTTCTAAAAATTAAGGAGCATAAAAAGGAGAAAGGGAGTGTGGAGTAGAGAACTAAGACAGGAAACAAAAATATAAACCTGTGAAAGAAATAGAAGGATGACAAATGGCTGATTTTATTATTTAAAAATATAATAAACTATAAATTCAATCTGTTTATTTAGAAACCACTTTATTCCTCATAATGCACGATTTTGAAACTCAATGTTAAAATTCAATGCTTCATAATCTTACAAAATTTACTATCTTAGAAAGGCAATGTCTTGCAGTATTTATAAGGTACAAGTGAGATTAACTTTAAGATGACCCTAATAAATATTAGTTTAACCTTATGAGATATGAGCTGTCTATTATTATTGTGAGTTACATTTTTCTCTCGTCAGCATTTGCTTTCTGTTTAAATGACTCAGTTAATATATGGCATTTGCATTTCACAGGTACAACCATCAGACTGTCAATTTTGCCTCTAGGTAGACATACACTATTTGAAGCTATTGTTCTTTGTGATTTCCATATCAACCTCTGATTGATGGAATGCAAAATTTATAAAATGTTGTCAGTAAAACAAAACTTGGTGTAGGTGTTTCAATGATGCTTATAATCTGAGTTTTCAAGGGCAAATCAGTACCTCTGCAGTCAGCCTTTACAGAGCTGAAAGAGAAAAACTGTTCCCAGGGGGGTTGGAGGGAACCACAGCCTTTCTTGGCAACAGACAAGCTTCTGCCAGCACGCTCTGATCCTCTGCTACAAATGTAAAATCTTAGGCTAAGCACAAATACACTGCATCAAAATTGCCATTTTTAGCAGTCTCCAGGGGATATTGATGCACTTAAAGTTTGAGAAGCTTGCTGTAGCTGTTGCTCCTAATTGTGTCGCACATTGCAGGTGGTCCCGGAGGATAGGTCTTCCTATCCTGAATCCTAGGTTTTTTTATTCTGCTACTTGTATCAATGGATTAATCTCTCAGACGTAATCCAATATTGAACACTGCCTTCATACTTATGAAGTTATTAGAAACACTGCTAATTAATTCCTCATTATAATTTTAAGGTCTCGAACCAACTGACTTTTTTCAGTATTAACGCATGTTTCATTAAGTCATGCTGGTCAGTTATATGAAACTAGTAATTTATGTAGCTCTGCAATTTCTTCCTTGAAAATGTGTTTGTTTTATGTTTTAAAATATTTTAGCTTATATTTAAAATATATTATGATTATATTCATCATGGGAAGTTAGAATATGTCCATCTCCCTTCTCCTTCAGTCTCTTGGTTCTCTATCCAGTTGCAGAAGATCTAGCTCCTGCTTCCTTTTATCTCTTTTATTTTGCTCTTTAAGTGATTTATACCTTGAATTTCTCAAATAAGAGAAACCATAGGATATTGAAGCTTTTATGACTGATTTATTGTATTTAACTTTGCTGTTTCAAGGTACATCCACTTTTCTGCAAATTATTCAAATTTATTCATCTTTATGGTAGACTAATACCCTACTGTAAGTACCACAAAGATTAGAAAGCCAGGTGTGTTTGCGATTGTGTCGCATCCTCTGTTCTGTTCCATTGATCCAGATGTCTGTTATTGTACCAGTACCGTATTACTTATATCACTGTAGCTTTGTAATATAACTTGATATTTGGGTCTGTAATTGTTCTTGTTAGATTAGAAAGCCAGGTATGTTTGTGATTGTATCTGCACCCTCTGTTCTGTTACAGAAATGCAGTTACA
>PVKA01025301.1:0-33138 GCA_004027165.1 Ctenomys sociabilis
TGGCCTTAAGCTCACTTTGTAGCTCAGGCTGGTCTTGAACTCACAACAATCCTCCTGCCTCAGCCTCCTGAGTGCTGGGATTACAGGCCCGTACCACTATCATTCTTTATAGCTGATTAATACTCCATTGTATAAAAATACCACATCTTTTTCAACCATTCCTTGTGTGATGGGCATCTTGGTTGTTTCCAAGATTTGGCTATCACAAATTGTGCTGCTATAAACATAGGTACACATATATCACTATGATATGATGTTTTCAGTTCCTCTGGGAAAATTCCCAGTAGGGGGATAGCTGGCTTGAATGGGATTTCCAGTCCTAGTTTTGTGGAGTCTCCAAACTGATTTCCATAATGGTTGCACCAATCTACATTTGCACCAGCAGTGGAGAAGGGTTCCTTTTCTCCCACAGCCTCTCCAACATTTGTTGTTAGTTGATTTTTTGAGCTGCAAAGGGCTCAAGTCAACAACTTCTACGGATAATCCACTACTATTGTGGACTGCTGGACTGTGTTGGATTGTTTTGCTGAATTTATGTACCTATAGTATTTAGATGCCAATGGAATACCCATCTCTGACAGGACTAAACAAAAAAAGGGGATACAAAGGAAGGACCATTTTGTATTTGTATATACAGGATAGTTAGGATAGGTATATAGCTACTTTCACTTAACTCAATGAGAAAATTTGTACTAATAATGTTTGGACAGGATATCTTGTCTGCTTCTTATATTATGGATAACCACTAAGAAGATAACAATGTATAATGTATTAATTATTGAAACTGTCCTACTAATCAGCTTTGAAACTATCTCATTGATGTGTGTTTCTCAATAAAAAAACATTTAAAAATTTAAAAAATCATAAAACAAAATTTAAGATTCAGTAACACTGAGAATTATTTTCTAGTTTTCCTGTTTCCCCATCTTGATACTTGTAATCCTTAAAGCAGTATATATTTTTCTTTGCTTAATTTTAAAACTTTAAAACTATAGTTGTCTTTTGGTATCTATGAGTGATTGAATTCAGGACCTTCTATGGATATGAAATTTTAGAAGCCTAAGGCACTTAACATAAAATAGGATAGTTTTTGCATACATCCTCTTGTATACTCTAAATCATCTGGATTATTTAGCATATGTAATAAAATGTAAAAGCTATGTAAATAATTGTACTTTATAGTTTAGGGAATAAGAAAAAGTCCGTATGCAATTTTTTTGTGAATATATTTGCTATCGTTGCTTGAATCTACAGATGTAGATCTTCTAAATACAGAGGATGGACTGCAGCTTATTCTTCAGTCAAGGGCCTATTTTGAACTTAGAGGAACTTAAATACTGTCTCACAGTAACAATGCCTTGTTTTCTTATTTGCTCATCACAACAAGCTAGTGAAATAAGGCAAAGCTTATTGTTCCATTTTATGTATGGAGAACATGAAGTCCTGAGAAGTAGCCAGGGGGTGATGCAGCAGGTACTAGAACCCAGACCTCCCAATTCCTGGTTTAGTGCTCTTTCCAAGAGGTCCAAACCAATGCATACCGTTTTTCTTCCTCAATTTGCCATCTGGATGTCATAAGACAATATTCTTCTATCAATACAGATTAAAATGAGAGAAAAATCAATGAGAACTAATAGTGAATTGGAACAACATTATTAAATTTATAATCTTTCATCCTGGAGAGTTGTTTTAGTCTCCATTTAAAATGAAAAATGGTAGAAATTAACTGTCTGGATAGATTTATGATTAACCATGTGTGTCTTTCTTTTATGACCTGTAGAACCTCAGGTCATCTCTACAGGAAATTCATAGTTATAGCACAACTGACTTTTCATTACTTTTGTCTCTCTCTAACATTTTGTAGTGTGCTGGAGGAAAATTGCATTTGCAACATAAATTAGACCTAACGACACTTATTTTCATTCCAGGAAAATAGATAATTTAAAATCCAAATGTATGATTTTAAAACACAGTTACAGTGTAAGATTAAAGCTCAGGATAGCCTTTAAATATTTATTTGGTACAGGGTCTTGCTACACAGCTCGGACTAGCGGTGATCTTCTGTCTCAGCCTTCCCAGCTCTGCGATCATGCACCACCATGCTCAGTTTCAGTGGCTGTCATGGCTCACCCAGGGTTCAGGGCCAGCAGGTCATGTGGTACCGGGGATTGAAACCTGGATCCTTGTGCTTGCCAGGCAGTCACTTAGACTGCCGAGCTATCTCCCCACCTCCAGCTCAGGATAGCCTTTGTTATGGTGAATATTTTTTATTACATGGTTGTTTGTATATTTAAAAATATATCGATACTCTGTAATGATGGCCACTGACTGAATTAATATGCATAAAACAACCCATTGCTCATTTTGCTGTCTCTGCCCTCAGCCATCTAATTTGGATTAATTCTACATCATTTCTACCTCACAGCAGTAACTAAATAAGAAGAGACACCAAAGCAATAGCTCCTGAAAAGCAACCAAGCTGTACTGTGTTGATTTTGCCACCTGTTTGCAGAGGCAAGAAATCTGTCTTCACTACTTTTGTGTCCTTTTAATGATTCTCCCTTGTCTTTCATTACTCATAGCTTAGCAAATCCTACTTTAAGCCATCTTTTTTCCATTTATATTTATTTATTTAATATTAATTATTAATATTTAATAAATATTCATATATTTATTTCCATTAATTCTTCATTTTCCTGTTCATTCTTATTTCATTTTTTTATTTAGTGATTTAATGAACATTTATTGCTCCTTTCCTTTATGTTTTCCATCTGCCTTCAGTTTACCCCCCACTAACAGAAGAAAGGAAAAAAAGCTGATGATTTGTGCTTGCTGTCCGAGAGCCCTGCTAGTGAGTGTGGGAACATGCTTGAGGGGCTTAGGTCTCAGCTGCGGAAACAGAAAGTCTTGAACTTGGAAATTCTGGGTACTTAAGTCCTGGAGGCTTTTGCACAAGCACATATCAGAACCAGTACTTTGGTCTCTCCTTCCTTCTTTAGTAAGCCTACTTTCTCTAAAATATCAACTTTTAAGACCTCATTTTTTTACCCAATGCTATTATATTTCTTTTAAATTTAGTTGTCAACTTAGTTTTCTACTGTTTTGACTGCGAACATAGAGCATTTTAGTGCAGTGATTCTTAAACTTAATCATGCTTTGGACTTTCTCAGAGGACTTATTAGAACATAGACTGCTGGATCTCACATCAGGAACTTTTGACTCAGTAGATTGGGGTTCAGCCTGAGAATCTGAGTTTTAACACCTTGCTGGCAAGGGCTGGTGCTTGCTGCTGGTTCAGACTGTACTTTGACCGTAGCAGCTGCAGTGTTTGTGACTTCAGCGGTATCCTTCAAACAGCATTTTGCAGTCCATTCTTTGGTCTGTATGCAGAGGCTATGCAGACTGGATACCAGTCTGCCATGCTTTCTTTCACAGCTGGGACCACTTGACCTTAGTCAACAGATTTTATTTAAGGACTATAATTATATCTTATTATTCTATGTTTTTAGCTGCAATCACAGCTGGGACATACCAAATGATACTTAGTGAATATTGAGTATGTGTTTGAATGGATGGGCTGGGACAGTATTTAGACCTGAGATTTTGAGTATTATTTATAGGGTTTCTACAAGAAGAAGTCTCTGTTTTATGAATGGATTACACTACTTCTTTGTGTAGCATTACCTGCTTATGGAAGCAAGTATAATTATCTTGCCCCTGTGTCCCATTTGGTAACTATTCTATAGGTTAGCAATTAATTAAAAAACATTACTGTTACTATAGGAGAAACAAGGAAAGAAGGAGATTGTTTTCTGGCACCATTTCAATTGGCACTTTTATTGATTAGTCTGTAAAATACTATAGCTAGGTTAAAAAAAAAAATACCTGAAATACCAAGCAGGTGACAAATGGTAGCTCTTTCCAGGAGGGCAAGTGATGATATTATCTACCAAACTGCAAATGCAGAAGGAACAGGTGCAGTGCTGAATCAGAGACGGAACAGGCTCAGGAAATACTGCATTAGCTTATCCTTAGGATCATTTTGCCTACTGTGGCTTTATCTTCTACTTGAAGTCTGTCTTGCATTGCCTGACTTCTGAGTGATTAAGAGCGCCATAGCAGAACGTGAGCCTGATCAGCTAAAGAGTTCTCCCTTTGCCATGATTGCTGATGATTGACATGGATCCAGCATCTTAGCTCTTTAGCACTTTAAGGGCCTCAGACATTCTCCTAGTCTGATTCCTTCATTCTATAGATGATGAAATGAGACTCATTGTCTTGAAAAACGTACCCTGGATTGTGTGTTTAATAGGTGGCAGAGTTTGGACTTGAGTCCTGTCTTCTGATAGTAGGCTCAGTGCTGCACCCCTTGTATAGTGTTTCCTTTTCTTTGCTTGGCTGGTTCAGCCTACTTGTTGACTTTGAGGTTCCCCTACATTACCCTTGGACTTCAAGGTCAGGGTGGGGGAGTTTTGCATCCTTTTCTCTGTGTTCTTCAAAGGTTATTTTTGGATATGAGGGATGAGCGTGGTCTCTGCTATCTTCTCAGGGCTGCATTCATTTGATTTCCATATGCAGGCTCAGTCTAGGCCTGCTGTTGTTACCTGGGTTGGGCAGATTGAAGAAGTTCAAGTAGAGAGCCTGGGTATAGGGATCTGTAAGATATCATCTGGGCCTTGTGCCTATCCTGTCCTATAGTTCTTATCTTGTTATTCATGCTCAAATCCTTTCTTGATAAATTCCAAAGGATTAGGTCCCTATCTTCATCTTATCAGCTCTTAAGTATAGATGAGCTGGAGGTGTGGGAGGTTGGTAGGAAGATACCATTTGTTAAGTATTTTGTACCTATTACCTGACCCACATATATTAATCTTTTCCACATTTCTATATTATATATATATCTTAGCAGTGAACAAAATGAGAGAGATCATGGTACTTGATTAAGGTGACATAGCTAATAGATGATGGAGCTGGGGTTCAGACGAGTCTGTTGACCCTAAATCCCACATTGACATCACTGTCAATTCTTTGGACCCTCATTAATTCTCCAACATCCCCAGTTTATTCATGTTTTTTCAGAATGTTTACTGATTCCTAGCATAGTCACTAAGAGGTGATTTCTGCCCTTTGGAGCTTACTGTCTACTGAAGAAGCAGTGGGAATATGCAACAGGGGAGACTAATCTCGTTCAGGTTGGGACATAACAGCTAGACCTACTGGAGGAAGAATACTTCATCTGGGACCTGTGCAGAAGTGTGGAAAAATTTTGCATAAGACCCTAAGTAAGGCCTCTGTGGTTAGGAACACTGGGAACAGCCACAGCTGATGTTCTGCTTGAAGTCTGCCTCATACTGCCTGACTAACCAGCACAGTGCCTGGCATTTAATGGCTTCCCATTGAATGTTTGCTGAATGAATGCGTGAATGTCTGAAACAATCAATCAATGGCAATGTTGAAAGCTCATTTTGCCTTACATAATAACATAAGTTACTTGGAATGATTCACAGTTCCAAACAGCTTTTCCTCCAGCTCCTCTGTCTTTCTGTTGTTATGGATTTCCTTGCTACATTTTGAATGTCCACACACGTGTCCTGCCTTTCCTCCACAGCCATGGGGTGTCTTCCTACCTCAAAGAGAGCAAAAGCAGAGCTGTCCTATTATCCTCTTAGTGGTTGCCTTGAGCGTGAAGTTTGAAATAGCGTCAGTGATTTGGTTTTTTTCCTCTGGGGATCTGACAATCGAAAATAAATGTAAAAAGAGCCCCAAAGGAGTTTTTTCTTGGGGGCATGAGAGATGACAGCACCGGTTATTGGTGCACTTTGACAATGCAGAGTTATGTAAGTGAGTGAAAAATAGAGGCTATTTTACCAAAGTCGGCTTGCCTTACTTAAGTAATTTTATATTCCCAAAAGTGGGTGGCCCAGAGTGATTCTATAATTCCACTATTTGCAAAATCCTAGTTCATGACAGAGAAAAATACAATTCTGTAGACTTGGTTCAACAAGTGTTAATCTAAAAAATGTCTCGGCTTTAGGTACCTTCACATTGCATTTGATAACAAAAATATAAACAGGATCTAGTTTCTGAAAAATAAGTTTCTGACCTGAAAACTCTGTACAAGTAGCATAAACCACTGTACAACCTGAAATTGGTGAACATAGCCTACTTGTTAGTATTCCTTGGTCCAGAATAGATCCCACATTAGTTTGAGGTCTAGTTTTCCCCCTAAGATTTAGGTTTTCCAGATGCATGGAGTCTTCCTTGTCAGTCATGGCTTCTCATCCAAGGAGTGGGTTCCATGGACTTATAGTGAATTTGAAGGCAGTTATGGCTGACAGTGATGATCTTGGCTGGCTGGTTTTCACTCATTTGTTCAATTCCACATAAACATTCATTGAATGACTCCTGCATGTGAGGTGCTATAGATACTAACAGAGCTAACAGGTGATGGATAAGGTAGATGAGAGGTGTAAAGATTGTGTTGTTGTGGGAACCTGACTCAACCCTGTAGGTCAGAGAAGATGAAATCAATCATAAAGGCCCATCAGGAGCAACTGTCTGCCAGGATTCAAATGTGAGCCTTTATCCTTTCCTGCTTGGAAATGGGGCTTGATCTATAAGGTTCTCAGAGTAGTTTTGTCCACATCCCCCACCCCTATAAGAGTAAGTTTATTTATGAAGGAGAGTAAGGGTGATCAGGAGTCCTGTTACTTTGCTCATTCAGGTTCTCTATAGCAGTGATGGTGAACCTTTTAGAGCTTTAATCATATAACCAGCCTACTATTGCACACATGCATAGGTTCACCACCTTCGTTCTATAGGGTTTGGAGGCTACATATAGCTGTAGCTAATGGCTTATAGAAGATTTTATAGTTTGACCTCCACTCAAGAGTTCTCTTGGTAACTGATGAGGGAACTTAGGAAGTCAGAAAGAGTCTTCGATGATGTATGTACTTACTGTATGATCCTGAGCCCATAAGGTGGAAGAGGAAGGTTTAGTAGGTGCAATAAGGAATTTCGGAGCTGAGCTTTAAGGGTTATCAGTTATTTTTCCACATTGTGTTGAGGATGAAAAATGGGTCCTGTGACACTGAGAACTTCTTAAGGGACCCTTTTTGAGCTTGCTGGTGACTGCTCTGTCATCAAGACCAAGGCTCTCCCAGCTGTTGTCACTCTATGCTGGGGAAACAGGTAGACCTTGCACATTAGATGATGTGGCATGTGAACCAAGATGAATACTTCTGCAGTGTGAGAATCCATACCAGTAACAGAGGAGCAAGTGAGAACTTTTCCTTTAAAGGAATGAGGAGGATTGGGGAGGAATTAGGACTACAACCTCTGCCTGAGCATGCTCTCTTGTCTGTCTCAACATGTTATTGGCTGAGACTTTCTTAGCTGAATAAGCCTGAAACTAGGCTGACACCTAGGTTTGGGAACAGGTCCTCCTCCACTAGTTTTGTTTAATCTGTGCTGTTCCCCCTTCTTCCTTTTGTGTTCCATGGAGCTGGCTCACTGTGGGCTTGTGACCCTGGAGATTGTGGCCCTCTCCTACCCTCACTCTGCTGTCCAAGCCCAGGAAGCATTCCTTTGAGAGTTATCTTGTCTGTGGGATTCCAGCTGAGACCTATGGAGCTGTGGTTTCTGAGGTGACCTCTTTGCTGGTTTTAGAGCTTTGTACCATGCCTGCTGGCAGCACACCAGGACCCGCGGAGCTTTAGATTCACTAATGCTAGGTTCATGGTTAGACTTCCATGCATAATTAGCGTTTTAATGTCACTTTATCTAAAGATTTCAAATTTAGGACTCTTAAGTCCTTGAGAGACATTTCTAGGATTACAGCTGAGTTTAAAAGGATCTCGCAGCATTTCTGGCCAACTCTTGCTATTGGCCAGCTGTTTCTAATTACATTTGGTAAAGTCCTGTCAGGGACTCTTTCTTCCTCCATCTTCTTGCAGAAGGTGTCGTGCTCTAGGTTGGCCAAGTTCTGAGAAGCTATAGAATAGTGTCACTAAAAGTTCAGTGTACAGAATCACGTTGGACCATGCTAGAATGTGAATTCTAGTTCTGAAGGTCTGAGTCTGTGTACACTGCATTTTACTTAGTTATTTATACATACATGTTTGTAATCTGTTTTGTATATATTCCTTGTAGGGAGTTGGTACATGTACATAGCTACATGGTTTTTTTTTTTTTTTTGTGTGTGTGTGTGTGTGTGTGTGTGTGTGTGTGTGTGTGTAACCAGTGATCAAACTCAGGACCTTTCACTTGCCAGTCAGGTGCTTATGCTGCTGAGCAAATCCCTGGTCCCCCATGACCATATCTTAATTCTTATTTTTCAGTCTCCTTCCCCTTTCTCCTATCTCTCCTCTCTCTATTTTTTGATCCCTTTCCATTTGAGAAAGGTAATTCTCCCTACTTATTATCTTTTTTTTTTTCTGTATTTATATTTTGAGTTGTTCATAAGAGAAACCTTGCAGCATTTAAGCTTGTGTGTCTGATTTATTTCACTTAACTTTATGGTCTTATGGTGCACCCATTTTCCTGTGTATGGTTCAAGATTATCTTTCTTTACAGCAGAATAGTACTGCATTGTATATAAATATCATTTTTTTGTCAATTCATGTGTTGTACATGTAGAACACTTCCAAGATTTAGCTATTATGAATTGTGCTGCTATAAACATAGTTATACATGTATCACTATATGATCACTTTAAATATTTTAGAAAGATAACCCACAAAGGGAAAAGCTAGGCCAAACAGAATTTCTAGTTTTAGGGTTTTTTTTTTTTTTTTTTTTTTTTGTATTTTAGGGAAGAGTCTACAAGGTGTTCAGGGTCTCATTACTAGATCAGACTCCTAGTGATTCACCTTTTTACAGCCTCCCAAGAGCTGGAATTAGAGGCACACACCACCACACCCAGTCTCAATTGCTGTCTCAGCATGCCCTGGGGATGGGGCCAGCACAACAAGCCCAGCATCAAAACCCAGGCCCCTGAGCCTGCTTGCAGGTGCTTTAATTCACTGAGCTATTTGGCTGGCCCTAGTTTTAGTTTTTTGATGAATCTCCATACTGATTTCTATGGTGGTTGTACTGCTTTACATTGTCACCAACAATGTGAAAGGATTCCTTTTTTTCGGGCAACCTGGCCAGCATTTTTTATTACTTACTTTCTTGGTGATGGCTATTCTCTCTGGAGTAAGGTGGCATCTTAGTTTTGTTTTAATTTGCATTTTTGTAATGGCCAATGATGTTCAGCTTTTCTTGATGTATATATTGGCCCTCTGTACTTCTGGGAAGTGTCTATTCATTTCAGTTGCCCGCTTTTTAATTGAGTCTTTTATTTAGGGATCTCATCTTGTTGAATTGTTTCTATATTTTAGGTATTGGTCCTCAGTCTTAGGAATAGTTGGCAATGTGTACCCATTCTGTACATTTTCTTTTCGCTCAGTTGTTTCTTTTATTGTGCAGAAGCTTTTTAATCTGATGAGTCCATTTGCTGATTTTTGGTACTATTTCCTATGCAAATGAGGTTCTGTTCAGTAAGTGCCTACACTTACGACTTTAAGAATTATACCTGTTGTATTTTCCTGCAGTTTGTTTCTGTGTTTTTTGTTTGTTTGTTTCTGTTTTTGATATTCAGTTCTTTGATCTATTTTTTATTTCAGTTTAGTACTTTGTGAGAGGTATGGGTCTAGGTTCAATTTTCTATATGTGGATAACCAAATCTGCTGGATAGCCAGCACCAAGAGGTTATCTTTGTCCGGTGTATTTTTTTGGACCCTTTGTAAAAGATCAAATTGTTAAAAATGCTTCTATTGTTTCTACATCCTCCATTTTATTTCATTGATCCTCATGTCTTTTTATGGCAGTTCCATGATATTTTTATTACCACAGCTTTGTAATGTAACTTTAAGGCTGGGATTGTAATATTTTCTACTTTGCTGTTGTTAGCTAGTATTGGTTTTGTTATTTTGGGTCTTCTTATAATTTCCTATGAATTTTAGGATAATTTTTCTTTAGTTTGGTGGAGAATACTGTTGTATTTTGAGTAGGCATTAAATCTGTATATAAATTTGGAAGTATGACATTTTTTGCTATATTGATTATGCTTAACCAGAAATAGGGGATATAATTCCATTTTCTGATGTCCTCTTTGGTTTCCCTTTGTAGAGCATTCCAGATTTTGTTGTAGCAGTCATTCTTTTACTTCCTCAGTTGGGTTAGTTCCTAAGTATTTAATTTTTCTTGGTGCTATTGTGAGTGGTATATTTTTCTTAATTTCTTTTCTAGTAGGGTTCATTTTTGGTGTGTAGGAATGCCATTGGTTTTTGCATGTTGATTGTGTAACCTGGAATGTTGCTGAATTTTGTTACTAGCTGTAGGAATGTTTTGGATCTTAAATGCAGAAGATTATATCATCTGCAAATAATGATAATTTGACTTCTTTTTTTCCTGTGTGTATCCCTTTTATTTCTTTTTCTTGCTTGTTCTCTCTGAAGTACTATGTTAAACAAAAGTGGTGATAGTAGACATGCTTTTCTTGTCCAAAAGTTTAGAGAAAGCTTTCAGATTTTCCCCATCTAACATGATATTGGCGGTAAGTTTGTCATAAACGGCTTTTATCAGATTGAGATGAAATCTTTCTCCATTTTTTTTTGAGTGTTTTTATCATAAAAGGAAAAAAAGTGCATTTTATCAAATGCTTTCTGTGTGTCTATTGAGATGATTATAAGATTTTTGTACTTATTTCTGTTTATGTGTTACATTTATTGCATTTGTGTATGTCAAGTCATCCTTACTTCCAGGGGGTTAAGTCTACTTGGTCATGATGTATGATTCTTTTTGATGAGTTGTTTTATTCTGTTTGCTAGTATCTTGTTGAGAGTTTTTGGATCTATATTCAGGAGATGCTGGTGCTGTGATCTGGGAACCATCCTTTGAATAGAGGGGAACATACTGAATGTCAGACATGGAATAGTTTTAGAAATGGACCACCAGTCAACCTAAGCCTGTGACTTTATAAAGAAGGATATAGAGATCCTCAGAAGGAGACTGGCTTGCCTAAGGTCACAAAACACATTAGAAGAAGAGACCAGGACCAAATCTAGGTCATCACCTCCTTTTATGTTTTGTGCACTTTTCCTGTGCTGATTTCAAAGAGTAAGGAATAGAAATAAGATTCTGTTCTTGGACAGTCAGGTTTAGAGCAACCTCAGAGCATCAGAATCTGATATGTTGTAGGTGTACCTGAAGCCCTTCTTTTTTATACTTTACTTGCTTAGAAACTGTTTTAACCTCAGTTTCTTAGCAAACCCTATCTGACATGAGGTTTGATGTTTAGTTGTGCTTGTTAAACAGCACTTAAATTTCTTCTGCACTGGGTAAGGGAAGTGGATGATGTAAATAGCCAACAACCTAGCTTGACTGGACTAACTCTCAGACTCTAGGCGCACAGGATGCATGTAGGCCACCAAGGTAGTCCTCAGATGTCAGAATGTGTTCATCGCTTTGATCATTAGAATTTCTGAGTGACAAAGGGAATGTTCTGGAATGAGGAAGGGAGGTTAGACCCAGAGACCCAGCCTGGGACCTGAAGTTATGGGAGCAGCAGAGTCCCAGAAAATATGGCACACAGAACAGTTCGTCAGACAGGTGCTATGGTTTGGGGAGGGGACAGGAGCAGTTGGTTTGCAGTGATCCAGGCAAGTAGGCAAACTTTTTGTTCTGTAAATACTTGTTATGTGCTTACCACTTGCCAGATGCTTAGTTGTGCACTAGAGAATATGGAAATGAATTCCTAGAATTCTGATCTCAGAAGGCTACCAGGTGAATTCTGGATAATCCTTTGGAGTAATGGTAAAACAGAAGCCTGATGTTGGTGGAATGGTTTATTAAATGGGGATTCTGATAGAGGAAATGAATAATTCAAGGTCATACTTGTTAACCATTTGGTGCATTGCAGGACCTGGTTTCTGAAATAAGACAGATGCTTAGTAATGAAGGTCAAGGATCAGGGTCAGGACAGGAATGGCAGGACACTGAGTTCCCAAACTCCTAATTTTGAATATTTTACCCTTTCTGTTTGAGAACAAGGTAGAGCCTGGGTTGCGTGTACAGGGAAAGGTCACTTGATGTGGATATACAGTTGGGCATTCTGATGCTGGAAGGATATGACTGTGAAGGCTTACCATCTATTATCTTCATTCTCTCCCTGTCTTCTGCTTTAAGAACCATCTTGCTTGGGGGTTTTGGCAAGTGAGCTTCTGAAAGTTGCTCAGGATCAGACCTTTTGGGTAGCAGAGGAGGCAAGAAGCTACTACTCATTATCATCTGTACCAGCACGTTCCATGGCCTCAGGTTTTGATATTACTAAGGATCTCCTGATGGAGGCAAATGACTGATACCACAATTGGGAAACCTGAGTGAATGGGAGCTTTGCGAAACCATACATGAGCCTGCATAGCAGTGGCATCTAATGGCCGAGCTGGTAAATGTGTTGTGTTGGTAATGACCTTAACATTGAAGAGGAATAATGCTGGTACTTTGTAGGTCTGCAGTAAGAAAAGTGATAGCATAGTGCTTTGTAGTTCCCCAAAACACTTCCAGACATGGCTGTTCCCCCAGACTGTGTAAGATGCTCAGAGTACTGTTGCCATTTGGTAACTGGAGCTCTAGGTGTCACATGCCATCGCCATAGTCACATGGCTGGTAGGTGCAGAGCTAATACTGGACCTTGTGTTTTTTGGTCTCCTCCTCATGTCCTGCCTTTGATGATTCTTCTGAAATGCAGACAGGTACTGGTAGCAATCTTGCTGTTTTAACGTTTGAGTTTTGGTACTTATTAAGCTGATAACCATTTCTTAAATGCAAATTTTTAAAAAGGAAGTGTTCCTCTCTGTGTACAGTTTTACGAAATTGAGCCCTTGGGTCTCTTTATTTTTAATAAGAAAGAAACACCGGGGTCTGGAACAGCTGAACCAAGCACCATTGCTGCCTACTACTCATTAGCTCTTTTTTCCTAATTAGATTGAAGCCAAGGAAGGAAGCAGCAAAGTCAACCATTTTGTGTCAGTGACAGTGGCTATGTGTGGCCTGGAATTTACTTTCTCTTTCTCCCTCCCTCCCCTTTACTTGACCAAAGTCCGTTGAAATGAAGCTCCTTGCACTAGACCGTGTATATGTGTGTGTTTGTGTGTGTGTGTGTGTGTGTGTGTGTGTGAGAGAGAGAGAGAGAGAGAGAGAGAGAGAGAGAGAGAGAGAGAGAGATACAAGACTTCTGGGACCTTAATATTTACTGAGTTACTATGTCTTTTTCTTTGAGCCGCCTCTTATGTGGCAAAGAGGCTATTGTTTTTTTCTTAAAGAAAAAAAAAAACAAATTAAATACAAGGCATTGCTCTGAAATACTTAGAGGACTTTGGATTCCTGTAAATGGTTTAAAAATAATAGCACACCTGAAAGGTTTGTCACTAGAACTTGGGCCTGTGTTTGCATGGACGTGAAAGAGTGCTGGCCCCAAGCCCAGGCCTGTGTAGGGGATTTTATCCAGTCATCAGTGGTGTCTGTGATCTCTGGGCCTGTTCACTCCAGTCAAAGCTTTCAGCTGGAATTTTCCACATTCATGCTTCTGTGTTGTTGCACAAATTGTAAGACAGAAAGTGTGGAGAAAAGTGACTGATTATAGTCATAGACTCATGCTTTATGTGAAGGAGCCTTGGACAGTGCTAAGGGCCAGCTGCAGTTTTTCTGAGACTTAGTCTCTGCCTAACTCTTTGAACTGATTGGCTTCAGTTTTCCTTTTCTCTACCTCATCTTTGTTTCTTTTACCTCAAACAAATTTAGCTTCCCTTGCTATCTAGTTTATCCTATTTTTTCTCCCTCCACCCCCTCAGCATGCCTGTGCCAATTCATCCCCTTGTTCATAACCCTGAAGGGGCTCTTTAGCATCTTCTGCAGAAAGCTAGTGTCCATGGCAGGGCCTGCAGCAATGGCTGGCTCTCACTGCTCTCTTCCTGTGTGTGTCACCAGGGCTCCTGCGCGTAGACACAGGTTGTAACTGTGCTTACAGCGCCTGAACACACTGGGCTCTTGGCGCCTCTGTGCTGTGCGCAGCCCTTCCTTTAGCCTGGTTTCAGTCCTTTAGATTTTCATCCAGGCATGATCACCACGGTCACATTTTCTATGAGCTTGCTCTATCCCATAATTCCATAAGATGGGCATGTTTATGTTCATGTGGGAAAGACATCTGTGGCCCTGTTCATCTGGTGCACAGTTTGTAAACAAAAATAAGATTTTTCCAAATGCTTCTGTTTAGAAATCTAATGGTCCACAAACAAAAATGTTTGAGAGCCAGGTATGGGGGCATACACCTGTAATTCCAGCATTCGGGAGACTGAGGTAGGAGGATCCTTGTAAGTTTGAGACCCACCTGGACTGCAAAGTGAGCTCAATGCCAGCCTGAATTGCATAGTGAGACCCTGCCTCAAAAAGACAAAAAAAAAAAAAAAGTGTTTGGAGGTACCACTGTGTATGCCAAGGCAAAGTTTGGTCTTTTCTTTGCTTTCTGCTCTTGTAAATGCATTTTTATTATTTGTTACTAATTCTGTAACCATTTTTTTAAAGCTTATCGTGTTCTCTTACCCCAAGTTCATAATGGCATATTTGTGTACTTGTTAACTATTATTGAATTTTGACTCTCACTCAGGCATTGGGCCTAGAAAAGGCTTACTTACTTTTTTAAGTAAGCATGGGGTGTGTTTCCTCCTTGGGTATAGAGATGATTATTATCTCTATTGACTAGGAGATTGAGACTTTTTTTTTCTTGAGGTAGGGTCTCATTATATAGTTCAGACTGTCCATGAATTCACTAGCCTAAAGTGGTCTTGAGCTCACAGAAGTTCTCTAGCCTCAGCCTTTCAAGGACTGGAATTACAGGTGTGCACCACCATGTACAGTGGAAATTGAGGCTTAAGGAGTTTAAATGACTTGTCAAAGTCAGTAATTGGCAGACATAGGCTTTGTGCCATGTACAATGCTACTGGTAGATACCGTGAAGTCCAATACGACAAAAATCTTTCCTCCAGGAGCTGATGGTCTAGTAGGAAGGACAAGTGTCAGTTCAGGATGTGCAGTGAAGCAATGAGGTTGTCCCAGGTTCTATGCAACCAGAAGGGTAGGGCTGACTCAGCTTAGGGATGGGCTGGGCTGTGTACTAAGTAAGCACTTGACACTGAGTTAAAATGCTTTCCTCTGTGACCAGGACTAAAAATCGCAGCCATCTTTTGTTCTACACTCTGAATATTCACAGGTTTGTCCCTTACAGCTTCCTTCCCAGTGAACCCCAAATCTTTCCTGTCTCTATCCTGATCCAGGCTGATCATAAGCCTCCCTCCGCATGTGAGAAATGTGTCAGAGTACGAAGGTTTCTGAAGTACCAGGAGTCTC
Source organism: Ctenomys sociabilis (assembly GCA_004027165.1). Lineage (NCBI taxonomy): Eukaryota > Metazoa > Chordata > Mammalia > Rodentia > Ctenomyidae > Ctenomys > Ctenomys sociabilis. Next base: position 15,448 of record PVKA01025301.1, read on the forward strand.
TGGAGATTGCCTGTGCTCAGCTCATTTGTCATTGCCTAGGCTTCCTGGAGCATTTCCATCCTAGGAAATTTTATCTTGGCCTCAAGACAGAACTTCTAAGAATGTCCCAGGATTGGGCCCTCTGGTACCATGTCTCTCTCACCCTGTCCACCCTGTCCAGCATCTGTTCTGTGCCAGATCTTGTGCTGCTAATATAGCTGGGAGCACTGAAGGGTGGCCCTGCTCTCCAGCAGCTCAGGACCTGGTAGCCCAGACATGGGAGGGGCCAAAGGCTGCCTGAATGGAAAGAATGATTCCTGGTTTATGGCAGGAATTGCCTGGAGAAAGCTGTTGGGACAGGGCACAGGCAGACCTCAGTGTGACTCAGAAGGACAGATAGATATGTGACCAGGTGGATTGGGAACACCAGAGGTCAGAGTACTGAGAGATACAAAGGGGCTGGCCCTTGGATCAGTACTTGACTTTCTTTCTAGTAGTGAAACCCCAGCTAGAAGTTTCTGCCCATCTAGGCTGATACTCCAAATCATACAGGTTTTGATCTATAATCAGAAGAGGCAAACCTAGTGCCAGTTAAGAAACTGGCCTAATGTTCAGGGAGTAGGGAGCAAATGGAATGTGTTTTCCTTGTGTGCAAGTATATGAGGCTTGGTGGCTGGGGCTTGAGATCACCCTTTTGGGAATTTAGACCAGGGAAGATGGGCTACAGGGACACACTTAGCAAGTTAGTATTATGCTGTGAAGTCATTGCATTTTGTTACTTTTAACACAAAGAAAGAGGTTCTTTGGGGTTCAAGCATGGTCTCTTTACTGTGCACACAGTACTGTTTCTTTCCTTTGTGTGTGTAACATGCATGGAATGTTACTGGACTTTTACAGCCTCACAAACTTACATTCACTGATGGGGAATCTGAGACTGAAAGTCACACAGCTGGTCCACAGAAGAACAGTATTTGAAGTCGGCCATGATTCCAGGGCTTCACCTCAGCATGGGGTGTGTTTCCAGAAGAGGGACTGAGGCCTCTAGAGGAGATGGCTGAGTCAGCTTTTATGGGAAACCAAAAACTGACCAGTATGTAAATGCTAAGCAAGGGCAAAAAGCTGTTCATGAGATTTTTGCCAGCTCTCATCCCTAGGAAAAAAGCTAATATTCTGTCCAAAGAGTTAAGTTCTTTTTATGTTCTTCCCTGGTCTGAGTATGGCTGTCTCTTTCTAGGTTCTCCAGAAGCTCTTAATAACAATGTGACCCCCAAATTTTTTGGAGATCCCCATACTTCCCTTGCCTGTCACTGCCTTGATGAATAAGCGTAAGGCTGGCCTGCCAAGCCCTCGCTGAGTGTGTGATCTGTCTTCCTGCCACAACTCATCTGGGCTCCTTTAATAATTGAAGGCCACTGTTAAATGTTTCACAGTTTGTCCTTTGTGGACAGGAGCAGTTCTGGGTGTAAGTGATATTCCCTGCTTCCCAAGGACGTGCTCTTTCCTGAAGTACAGCTGATTCAGCATGGTGGGATAGTGCCACTTGACAGCTTGGATTTCACTGAGACCTCTTAAAGAGAGATTTCACCTGCCCTCTCTTTGAAACCAAGTGTCTGAGGCTTGGTGGCTGGGGCTGGAGATCACCTTACTGGGAATTTGGACCAGGGAGGGTGGGCTATACAGACACAATGACTTAGTATTGTGCTGTGAAGTCAGTGCATTTTGTCACTTTTAACACAAAGAAAGAGGTTCCTTACAGGTTCAAATACTATCTCTTTACTGTGCATCAGTCATCCTAGACTCTTCTAAATGCAGTCTCCCCACATCATTTGTTCTTTTTGGCTTCCAGGATCTTGCAGGTGCTGGTCTCTGTCTCTGTCTCTGTCTCTCTCTCACCTTTCCCCACTCTGCTGATCTCTGCTTCCCTGTCTAGTACAGGTCACATCTTGTCCTCAAGGCAAGGGGTTCTCTCTATTCTCCCTCAGCCCTTTGTGTCTCTCTTTACACTTGTCCTCTGTGTGGGAGTTATCTGTTTACTTGCTTTTTCCCCAATGCACTGAGAGCTTCTTAGGAAGGATGGAATCATGGAATGCATAAACCAGTTAAAGTGCACAGGAATTTTAACAATAATAATTAGGGAAGAAATTGACATTGTTATGTCCCAGGCACTGGGCTAGGTGTTTTATGTGTGCTGTCTCATTTAATCTTCACAAAGCCTTGGATCGTGGATGTTGCAGGTTATGGGAAAAAGTCAAGCTTTTTGCAGTATTTAATATTACCCTTTTGTGTTTGTACTGACTCATCATAAATAAACTGCTTTATAATTTAATAATGAATATTTTCAAACTTAAAAATATGTTATCTTTTAATTTTGTGGATTCACAATTTAGCATTGAGTACAATGAAGTATCAAATGACTGTCAAAATTCAGAACCAACTCTTTTGCTGGAAATAATTTTACTTCACCAAACCCATTTATTTTGAGCAGTTCTAGCAAATTAATGTACTGCAATGTAGACGTGAGCCTTGTGATGTATGGATTATGTGAGGGGTTGGAATGACAATCAGACCATGTGCAGATCCACTAGATGGATGATAAAAGGAGAAATAGAACATGTCCCTTTGTTAAATATAGTTCTCCAAGATAAACTTGTAATTTGACAATTTAGGCAGCTGGAAAAATTAGGAGCTGCTTGACTGGAGAAGTTGGCCTGCTTCTTCAGACTAGCACCTGGAAAATGAAACACTCATTGTCTTGGTGATTCTCTGGTTGGAATGCTTATTTTTCAGACTGCAGGCAGTTCAGTATCTACACATCTGGAGTTAGCCCCAGCCAGACCATGTCCACTGTCTTGTAGGGATGGCTGCTGTTCTTGCACCATTACCTCCCAGATAGATTTGCCCTTTCTAAAAGTAAGACTTAGCCTGGTAGAGTGGGAGTTGGAGTTGGACAGACCTGTGTTTAAATTCAGGCTCCTACCACTTACTGACAACTGTATTATTTAAGGAAACTTTATTCTCTTTCTGTACCTCAGTTTCTTCATCTGTAAAATCCTTTGAAAAATCATTTATTGAGTGCCTGTGATATGCCAGGCACTATGGGGCATTTGGGAAAGACATGGAAATCCCTGTCCTTATGGAATGTACATTTTAATGAGGGAAGACCTAGATGTAATAAGAAAATTATAAATTAAAAAAAGAAAATTATAATGTATGTTAGAGGGTAATAAGTACAGTAAAAAGAAGAAAAAAGTGCAGGATAAAAGATTTTGGTACATCTAGAGAAGAATGGGGAAATGTAGGTTGCAGTTTTAGTGATGTCATTATGACAGCGACAAGGGTGTAGCCATGCATAGGCCTGACACTTTGGAGCAACAATAAGATGCTGATCATAGCGTGCATACTGTGATTCTAGCTACTGAGGAGGCTGTGGCAGGAAGATCACAGATTAGAGGCCACCCTGAGCAACTGAGCATCTTAATGAGATCCTGTCTCAAAATAGAAGACTAAAAAAAGGAGTAGGGCTAAAGATGTAGTTTAGTGCAGAGGCCTTGGGTTTAATCTTCAGAACTGTGCAAAGTGGGACTTTGATGTCTGCTTTCTCTGCCCCCATTGCTGATCACTTGCTGTGTCCTGTAGCCATGTCTCTCTCATCTGTTTTTTCTTTGTTCCTACTTTCTCTAGCTGAGTTGGTAGCTTCTCACCTGTCCAGTTGTAGTAGTCCTTAACCAAGAAATCTGTAGCTTCCAGTCCCCCATCTCTGTTCCTCCTCTCATCTCCTTTTCTAGGCCATGATGCAATGCAGAGCCATCTCTGTCCTCATCACCCCTCTGCAGCTCATTAGTGTACTCATTTATTCATTCCTTTGTTGATACATTCAGCATCTACTAACAGGCAAAGTCATTTGAATTCCATCTAATGGAGGAAACAGATTTGAAAATAATTATAGTACCAATTCAGAAATGTTTGTTTTTACCCTGGCTTGATTCAAAAAGGATTTGGGGTTCGATGATTGATTATATAATATGAATAATGTGAAGCTGCTCTCTCTCTATACAAAGCAAAGTTCCACTCTTTCAACCAGGATTTAAGTCTTCCCTGCCTTTCTAATTTAATCTCTTGTGTCCGAGTTAACTGAACCTTTTACTTCAGGCAAGGGGATAACTCACAGTTCTACAATATTGATATAAGGGAATGAAACTCCCACACTGAAAGGTACCTGGGATGAGTTCGTGTTCTCTAAAACCAAGGAATTAGTTTTAGGAACAAACAGAGGTTAAGAGCAGAATGTATTTGTTGGGGGAAAGAAAGCTTCTGTCCCAGAGATGGACAGAAGGGGGACCCAAATGGATTGCTCCAAGAAACTACCATTCCCAAGGATTTTTATAGAGTAAAACCATGTGATGAGGAGGGTCTAAGGTGAAGAACATGAGAACTCACTTAGGTGGGCATGAAGTGAGACAAAACTATGGAGATTGCCAGCATAATTGCTCAGGTAAAATTGATTAAATCCAGGATCAAATGGGGAAGCAGGTCACTTAGCAAGTAGGCATGAATGTACAGGAGTTTATCTGGTAGTCAGCCAGTAACGGTTGGATTAGTGACTCTTCCTGGCTTCCTCAAGGTGATGAGCAATCCCATATGCTTATCTTTATTTTTTTATTTTTTGGCGGAACCAGGGATTGAACTCAGGCCCTTGTGCTTGCCAGGGAAGAGCTTATTCCACTGAGCCATCTCCCCAGCCCCCTAGATGCTTTTTTTTAATGAGGTAAGCATTTCCATCTTTGGTCTTTAGGTTTGGACCACAGCAGAAGCATCAGTCTCTCACTTGTCTTCCATGCTGTCTCCTTGAGGCTGTAGCCCTGACCAACTGCCTATAATATTTCTATTTAATTTAGCTGCCTACAACAATATGGTCTTCTATCTCATGTCTCCTACCTTTGCTTACACTCTTCCTTTGCCAAGAGTTCGACTTTTGCCTAATCCACACTTTCCTTATCCATCCAGGTTTAGCTTGGATCTCTCCCTTCTCTGAACCTTCCATAGCATTTCTCTTTTGTTGTCAGTTTTTCCCACTTTGGATTTTAGATTGAGGGGTATGTGTCTGTGTTTTTCTGCTTATTTTCCTTACCTGATTATGAGTTCCTTGAGGCATAGATCATTTTCATCTCTTAACATCCACTGCACTTAGCACAGCACCTTCCAAGAGGAGGCACTCAATAAATATTTGGGAGAGGAAATGAATGACTGTTCCTCATACCATACTATCTGAGGAGGGCTCTGTAATGGAGATGTGAATGAAACGTCATGCTTGTATGAGTAAAACCCTCATAAATTCCCAAAGCCCAGACCCTGTAAGGTGTTCCTTCCTTTTGTGCTCTAACTCAGAACAGGAGCCATGCTGTACATAGTGTCTGCACATAGTTGCAAACCATCACTAGTTTCACATATCTGATTCAGAAACACACATTTTCAAAGACTTGCTTGTTCATAAGTTAGAGTCTGACACTTTTTGAAATGTTGTATTTGTACCAGTAGACAAGTAGTGTCTTAGTCCACAGATACCAGGGTGAAGAAGTTAACCTAGTATTTGGGTCACATGGAGATGAACAATTCTTCTATTTCACAGCTGTGTGATCTTTAGCCAGTTGTGGATTAACACAGTGTTGCTTGCCTGATAATGTGCATATGAATCACCTGTAGGTGTTATTAACATGAAGAACCTGATTTAGAAGGTCTGTAGTAGAGCCTGAGCTTCTGTATTTCCAACATTTCCATGGATCTGATCCAGGGACCATACTTTGAGTAACAAGATATTAAGGGAATGAGCTCAAATTATAACCTGCTTCTAGATCACCTAGAGTTTGTTGAAGCAGATTTCTAGGCCCCAACTCTAATGATGTACTTAATTCACTAGGTGAACCCTGAGAATTTGAACTTCTAATAATTTCCAAAGTGATACCAGCTTGCTGTTTCAGGGACTACATGTCACTGGGCCAGGCTTTGGAAGTTGTTAATAACAATTAAAGAACAATAGCCAATACTTACCAAGCGCTTATGTACCAGGATCTATTCCAAGAAGAGTTTTATTTATTTCCACTTGCTCATTTCTAAAATTTATTTTTAATTGACAAATTATAAGTAGATATTTGTGGGATACAATGTAATGTTTTGGTATATGCTTACAAAATAGAAGGATTAAACAAGGCTGTTAATAAGCTCATCACCTCACATACTTATTTTTCATGGTGAAAGGATTTAAAATTTCTTTTAGCAATTCTAAAATATGCAGTGCAATACTATTTATTTATTTATTTATTTATTTATTTATTTATTTATTTATTTATTTATTTTTTGTCTTTTTGAGACAGGGTCTCATTATGCAGTTCAGGCTGGCCTTAAGCTCACTTTGTAGCTCAGGCTGGTCTCGAACTCACAACAATCCTCCTTCCTCCGCCTCCCGAGTGCTGGGATTACAGGCATGCGCCACCACGCCCGGCTTAATACTATTTATTTTAGTCACTATTCTGTATTAAAAGCTGTTAGAGAAAAAAACATCAAGTACAAAGGAAAGCCCATCACAATCGTAGCAAACTTTTCAACGCAAACCTTTAAGTCAAGGAAAACTTAGAGTGATGTATTTCAGTCCCTAAAAGAAAACAACCTCTAACCTAGATTTCTGTGCCCTAAAAACTATCTTTCCTAATTGATGGACAAATAAGATACTTCCACAACCAAAAACATCTGAGGAGATTTATGAACACTAAAACAGTACTCCAGAATGTTCTGGAGGATATTCTAGAAAGAAATTCTACTAGGATTTCAAATCAATTCACCCCAACAGAATGAAACCATAGACAAAGCAGGCAAGCAGTTAAACAGAAGAGAATAAAAGGAAACCAACAACGGGAAAATAACATGTTAAGGATAAGTCATTACCTATCAGTTATAAACAAATGTATCATCTTGATTCATCAATCAAAAGAAATAGACTGGCAGAATCAATTCAGAAGCAAGATCAAGACAATCTACTGCATGCAAGAAACATATTTAATTGAAAAAGAAATTTGTAGAGTGAAAGTCTGAGGAAGGAAAACAATACTTCATGGGACAGAAGCATGGAAAAAGCAGAAGTGGCTGTTCTATTTGCAGATAAAGTGTATTTAAAGCCACGACTGATTAAGAAAGATGAAGAAGGTCAGTATATCCTTGTAAAGGGAACAATCCAAGAGGAAGACATAATACTCATAAATATATATGCAACAAATACCAATGCACCCAACTATATAAAGCTAATATTAACAGAGATAAAACATCAAATAAGCACTAATAGAGTATAAATGGGGGATCTCAATACCATACTGTTACAAATAGATCAGCTAGACAAAAATCAACAATAAAATATTAGAACTGAACCAAACTTTAGAACAGTTGGACTGTGTAAGTTCACTTACAATGTCAGCATTCTCCAAAATAGACTACAAACTAGCTTATTGAACATGCTTAAGAAAATGTAAAGGAATTGAAATTCTCCCATGTATATTATTAGGACATAGTGCAGTGAAATTGGAAATTGACAAAAGAAACCACAAAAATTTCATAAACACAGAGATTTAAAAAGCCTAAAAGAAATTAGACAGTTTCTACAATTAAAGGATAATTTCAGTACAATGTACTGGGACTTATGAGACACAATGAAAGCAGTCTACAAGGGAAATTTATAGCAGTAAATATCCATATCAAGAAACAGAGTGAACTCAAATAACAACTTAATGTTGAACTTCAAACTCTAGAAAAAGTGAACAAATCAGGTTCAAAGTTCAACAGAAGGGGAAATTATAACTATCAGAGCAGAAATTCATGCAATGAAGACCAAGAAAACAATACAAAGAATCAATGCATCAAACAGTTGGTTCTTTAAAAGATTGAATAAAATTGACAAACCCTTCATCAACCATATTTTATAAAAAGGAAAGAAAAGTCTCAAGTTTGTACAATTAGAAATGGAAAGGGTGAAATAAAATCACCATTCTGTACAGTGAATTATTAAAGTCTATTTTCTTTGTCTAACTGAACGTCTATACTCTTTCCCTCTTAGTTCCACTTATTCTGCTAATACCACAAAACAAATACTATGGTTTTCTGTCTTGGTGTTTCTGGTGCTAAACAATTCATAAGAATAACCTGGTATACTTGCTAAAAATACATTTCCAGTTTCTATCTTGATTCTTATTTGATCTTGCCCTTTGTCCTCAGGTTATTCATATGACCAAGTAAGCGTACAAATCTGTGCTATAGTTCATCAGCTATTCTGCTTCTTTTTCATTCATGTCCAATACAAAGTTCCAATTTAGAAGAAATAACAAATCAATACATAGTTGCCTGCAAAAGTTGCAGGAAGCCAAATTTCTCTTTGATGATTCAGAAAGTGCATCAGGATATCTCTATGCTTTAGTGTCCTTGTTTTGTCCATTCCTGGGTGATGAAGCTGCAGAATGGCTAGGTGGTGGAGCATTCTATTTACTGAGAAACCAAAAGAGCCCATTCTGACTGTATAAAAGTGGGCCTTCTTGAGCATTTTATTTTGAAGGTTGTTTTAGGAAATTGATGTTCACTGCATCCAGATGGATTCTGATTCCACAGGACTTTCGGTGACCTCTTTTCAGGCCACCATTTGTTTGGCCATACCAAGGCCAGCCTGGCCAGCCACTTGTATAGAGCACATAGCATCACTATATCAACCATCCTAGTCCCTGAGGCTCTCCTTTAGCAGTTTGATTTCCAGCCACTAGCTTTTTTGCATAGCTTTTCTCATTTAGCCTGAAATAGTTGTTTCATATGTCGTTGGAATTGTGGTGACGGATGGAAAAGGGGAAAGGTTCAGAGCTGAGTTTATAGTGGAAAATGCACCAACCCCCATTGCCAGCTCTGAGAGAATCCCATCTGCTTGCCTTGCTCAGTATGAGTTAGATAAAAATGGGGTGGTGAGGTGTAGCTAGGTTGAAATTGTTTGTTAAATGCACAATGTTGAGCTATTAGGAAAGATTGTTCTGAAACCAAAGAAAATTGAGGTTTTTCTGTAGTGATGCTGATGCTAATCTCAGTAATTTTGTGGGCCAATTGAGTTAATAGCTCTCAGTGTAGTTTGATGATACTAATAGTTAAATTGTTTCATTTTGATGAAACAAGTACTAGGCTAAGAATCAAAAAAGCTTTATCTTAGGTCGGCCCTCCCTTTGATTTCTTCTGTGATCTTGGACTACTTAGGCAATCACCTCTGTGAACATTAATTTTATCTTTAAAATAAAATAGGTTGTTCTCAGTGGTCTCAGAATTGCCGTGTGATGTTGTGATGAATTGTAATCCCAAGAAATGGGCCATTACAATAACTTGTTCCAAAATGCAGTCAAACTCACCCATTCAGTCAACATCTATTGAGCACCTGGTGTATTTTAAGCACCATGGGGATTACAGCTATGAATAAGGTATATCAGTTCACTAATTCATTCTTTCATTCATTTATACAGCAAACATCCACTTACTGAGCACATATTGTTTTTCAAACACTATGCAAAACGTTGTGAGAGGTACTAAGATGAATTGGCATAGGTTTTGTCAATGTGCTGCCTAAATGGATATATATATATATATATATATATATATATATATATATATATATATTTTTTTTTTTTTTTTTTTTTTTTTTTTTTTTTTTTTTTTTTTTTTTTTTTTTTTTTTTTTTTTTTTTTTTTTTTTTTCTTCCTCTTCCTTCAGACAGTGGCTTGCTCTGTAATTCAGGGTGTCCTAAAAATGACAATCCTGCCTACCCTTTAGTGCTGGGATTATAGGTATGCACCACCATGCTCAGCTAACTACCTTCTCTAAAACAAGACATCTCTTTATTTTCCATTTCCTTGATATAAGGGAAAAAGTGAAACTCCCTACCTGAAAGGTATCTGGGACGAGTTGGTATTCTCTAAAACTGAAGAATGAAATTTAGAAGCAAATGGAGGTTATGAGCAGAATATATTTTTTGGGGGAAAGAAAGCTCCTGTCTGAGAGAGGGACAGGAGGGGAGCCCCAAGCGGGTGGTCCCTGGGAAATTGTCTCTTCCAGGGACTTTTATAGTGCAAAACCATGAGGGTCTAAGGTGGAAAACATGGGAACTCACTTAGGTGGGTATGAGGTGGGATAAAACTATGGTCAACCAACGAGATTACAAGCACCAATGCTCAGGACCAAATGGGGAAGTATGTCATGTAGCAAGCGGGCCCAAATATAGAACTGGACTTTATCCAGTAGCCAGCTAGTTGTAGTTAGATTAGTGATTCTTGCCATCTTCCTTAGGGTGATGATCAACTCTAGATGCTTATCTTTAGGGAGGTCAGCATTTGTTTGATTTTTGATCTCTAGGTCTGGCCCACAATGGGTGCATCTATTCCTCTTACAGTTGTATGGTAACTTGTCTTCTGTGTTATCTCCTTTGAGGGCCAGCCCTGTTAGACTGCCTATAATATGTCTATCTAACTCAGCTGCCTACAACACCCTTACCTGTTTTTTTGCAGTACGTATGTATGTATGTATGTATTTTTGCAGAACTGGGGATTGAACTCAGGCCCTTGTGCTTACCAGGGAAGTGCTTATTCCACTGAGCCATCTCCCTTGCTCTGCCAGATTTTATTTTTTATTAATGTTTGCATTCCATAACAATCACATTTGCTGTGTGAGCTGGCACATGTACATAATAGGCCTCAATTCTTTTGTTTTAAAGCCCTTTACCTTCTCCTTCTTTCCCTCCCTCACTTCATCCCTTGATCCTCTTCCTATTTGATAAAGATCTTGCTACTTCCTTGAGACTATAATATTAAGTGAAGTAAAGAAAACACACAAGCTTAAATATCTCATGATTTCCCTTATATGAGAAACTCAAAATATAAATAACCATGTGTTTTAGTAGCACCTATTACTTACATGTATTATTATACAGTATTATTTGTCTGGTATTTGTTTCTCCATTTTTGATGGAGGATACGCCATGTGAACAAGGGCTTCATTTTAAACACTTAAATTTCAGTGTTAAAACTCAGAATAGACAATTCTTAGAAGTGGCTTTTATGTATATCAACAAATGAATACATGAAGTATGGTACTGTGGTACCTTGGTTCATGAACTTAATTTATTCTATAATTTGGAAAAGGTGGCACATTTGTGTTTGTGTGGGAAAGATGGCTGTGGCCATATTTGTCACTTGCTGTGGCGTTTGAAAAAAAGAACACACCAATTTTTCTAATTCATGAATCCAATTGTTTACAAATGAAATCATTTGTGAACCAAGGTGTTACTTTATATATACACAATGGAGCACCACTCAGCCATAAAGAAAGATAAACTTGAGTCCTTTGTAGGAAAATGGATGCACTTGAGAACATAACGCTAGGAAAGTAAATCAAATGCAGAAAATTAAATGTTACATGGTTTCTTTTATATTAAAAACCTAAAGCAGAAATAATTTAAAGTGTACATTAAAAGACATAGGAAGTAAAATAGACCTTTTTCAGGTGGGAAGATGCTTTAGGGATGGAGCAAGTGAGGTGGAAAAGGGGAAATAGAAAGGACTATGATGCAATATGTGTATGTATCAACTCCCAACAATGATTGTATTCATTATGTATTGTAAACACATAGTGCATATATGTTTTTTAGTACCTAAAATAATACCAGAAACAAAAGTCAATAACATATTTTAAAAATAAAATATCTATGAAAAATGCTAGAAATATGAAAAGATATTTAGATAAAATGCTGTAGGAGCTCTATTGGGGGAGATATCTCTTCCAACTAGGATAATGGTCTTTTCCTTTTTTTCTTCCTTTCCTCTTTTCCCTATTGCTTTTCTCACCGCTCCTTTTTTTTTTTTTTCCAGTACTTTGTGTTGAACCCAGGGCCTCACACATGCTAAGCAACTCTCTATGTCTGAGCCACATTACCAGCCCAGGATAATTATTTTTAACTCTATCTGTACCTTAGAAATACCTTGTGAACTTTTTTCTAAAATGTTTGTTGCTTAGGTTCTTTGCCAGATTGTAAATTAGAAGCTCTGAGGGCGCTGCTTAGATATCAGTATGTTATACAGTCTCCCCAGGTAACAGTAATACACATGTGAAGTGAGGTGAGCTACAATAATCATGGAAACTGCATGGAGGAGGTGTATTTGAGCTTGCTTGAAAATGAGGTAGGATTTGGTCAGCAGGAAGCATCCAGATGGAGTGCACAGCATGAACAAAGTATAGAGGCAGGAATCACAGGATGGGTTCAGGGATCAGCAAGTTGCTCATTTTGGCTGGAGCCTAAAACATACAAAGAGGAATAATTGAAGCAGTGTTGGAAAGGCTGAGTGGTCCTATTTGAGAAAGGCTTTAAATGGCAGGTCATGGGATTTGGGCTTCATTGAGTTATAATGTCATTGAAAAATGTGAATGGCTTTTGAACAGAATTGATGTGATCAGAGCCTTCCCCAGTTATCCTTGGAAGGGTGGTTTGAAAGCAGGCAGCAAAACCAGTGAGGGGGCAATTGCTGTGGTCCATTTAACATGCGTTGTGTCACTGATAGTGGAGAAAAGTGCAGAGGTAGCACTTGTACAGCCAGGCCATAGAGCCTGTGCAACCTGCAGCCACTGATCTCTTTTCTCTTGGTGGAATCATCAGCATTGCAGTGACCAGAGCCTCTAATCAAGCCAGAGAAGTCAGGCTGCACTGGCACCCCCTAGCCCAGCTTTTCCTAGACCAGCATAACTGATGACTCGATAGTGAGCCAGCTCCTTCCTGAAATGATTAGTCATTATATTCTCATTGCCACAAATGGAACTCAGTATCACCCTAAGCTACATGTGAGATCGATTTTCTGTTCTTTTTTTTCTAATTACCTTTTTTAAAATTAATTTTCTTGAAAAACAAATAGTAATGAGACAGTTTCAAACAGGTTAATAGGACAATTGCAATAATTAATACACTGTATATTGTTGTCTTTGTAGTAGTTATTCATGGTATGATTTCTGTCATCTTAATATGGTATTGTATATGTGATCCTGCTTCTTCTCTAGATGTTTTCAGCACCATGAGTAAGGATAGCTCCACCAGCATCTGGAGCTGCTGCCTTCTTAAGGTCTGGGTGTATTAGGGACAGCTTACACCAAGTCAGCTTTGAGCTAGGCTGGGGGCCAGGGGGTATATTTACAGGGGTGTCATAGCAGAAGGGGTGCTCAGTTACAAACAGCTGAAGTTTCTAGGGGCACACAGAACATCTGCATAGGCAAGGACACTATATGTATGTGAGGCTAGTGGAAAGAGGTTGGTGATTAGGCCTAGTGTTGCTGATACAGGCTTATGCAGAGAGGACCACCTGCCCTTGGCCAGGTGCTGAGGGTAGCTAGAGCATCCCTAGGGTTGTATTGCCCTAAAGGACAGGCAAGCAAGGGCTGCAAGTGCAGATATTTGTTCCTTCCCTCTGTTTGTTTAACCAAAGCTGACCTTATTCACAGTCGGCTGTTCAAAATGTTACTCCCTGAGACAAGCACTTTATAGGAGCTTCCATACCCCTTTTCTAATTGAATCTCATAACAAACCCTTAAGCTATTTAAGACAGGAAATATTGTTCCATTTTACTCATGAGAAATCTGGGGCTAGGGTAGGGTAAGGTGTCTTTTCCTGTAGTTATGTATGTATAAAACAGGAAGGTTAAGATTTATTCAAGCAAGAGCCATGAGCCACTTCTCAAGGCTGTTTTAGGGATATGCATATTGTAGTAGAAATAATGTTTTGTTTCCTTTATTATACAGGTCAGCGACTTTTACCTTTGTCAGGTATAAGATTAAAGTATGGAATGTATTTATTTGGGTTATTTGAAGATTAAGATGATTTTTTTTTTTTTTTTTTTTTTTTTGAGGCAAGTCTTGCTATATGGGCCTGTTTGGACTTCTGGTGATTCTCTTGGTTCAGCCTCCTGAGTGCTGGAATTACAAATGTGTACCACCAAAATCAACAAAATGATTACTTAAGAGAGAATTGAGTACAATGCCTCTGATATATTAGGTATTAATTCTTTTCTTAAAAAGAATGTTTTGTCTTGAAATAATTATAGACTCAACAGGAAAACAGATACAGAGAATCTTAATGTACTTCTCACCCAGCTTCCCCCAATGGAAGAATCTTGTTATGTATCTGTAATATCAAGGAAACTGACAGTGGCACACTACATATTGTTAACTGGACGTCATGTCTTATTTAGATCCTCTTTTTTTTTTTTTTAGATAAAAATTAGACTAGATTATTACTGAGGGGTGTTTTTTGACAATCCTAAATGCCAGATACAGTATCTCCATTGTCCTTGACTCTTGTTTGTCACTTGACTTTCATAATACTGTATTTCTCATTCTCGTATCTCTGTCTTTCTGTTGTATTTTCTTTTCTTGTGTGTCTCTCAGATTTAGGCTTAGCCCTGCTCTTCTCCCTATCCATTCCCAGCCATTAATTTTTTTTTTTTTGTAAGCCTTTATCTAATGATTCTGAAACCCATATCCCACCTCCACTTGTCAAGTCCTTCTCTGGTTTCCTGTTCCTGGATATTTTACTATTATTCAAAACTAAACTTGTCATTTAAAAAATCTCAAACCAGTGTCCTGCTACTTCTCCACCTGACTTCCTTGTCTTTGCCAGTGAATAATTAAATCTGCCCAGGGCTTTACAAGGAAGCTTTTCAGTGGTACATATGCTGTTATCTGGATTATGGTGATTATTTTTTCTGCATATACACATAATGTCAAAACTTACATACATTAAGTGTATGTCAGTTACACCTTAGTAAAACTGTTAAAAGCAAAATAATAGAACCAGATAGTAGGATTATTGGGAAGGTTAAGTGAGCTTTTTCAGAAGAGATGCTTAAAACAGTACCTGTCATATATAAAGTGTTCCAGAAATGTTTTTTTTTCTTTTGTTCAGTTTCAGTGTGTGGTGACTGGCACAGAATAGCTGTTTGATAAGTGTTCAGTGAAAGAGTGAATCGATGAATGCTGCCATGATCTTGAGGTACTATTTTCCTTCCCTGAATTTTATTTAAATATTGCTTCTTTGTAAGGTTCAGCTTGGGTTGTACCTGGTCTGTGAAGCCTTTTCTACTTACCTGAGCCCATAGAGCTCTTTGCTACCTTCTCCTGTCCCTAGCATTGAAGTTTTATACTGGTTCATTTGGCACTGTTTCACCATCAAATGTTCTGCTTTGCCTATATTCTTACTTATTTATTTTTATTGAAGTACAAATATCAATGAGACAGTTTTAAGACACCTTAACAGGACAGATTCGATAAATTAATACATTGCAAACTGTTTTCATAATGTTTTGGTATCGTACAAGGTGCATACATGATATTATACTTATAGACATTATTATACTGTATGTCTCTTTATCAGTAAATTAAGAGTGTAGCTGTTCACGTATCTTATTTTTTATACCTGAATTACATCAAAGACTCAATAATTAATACTTTCTTTTTTTTTTTTTTTTTCTTTTTGGTCTTTTTGAGACAGGGTCTCACTATGCAGTTCAGGCTGGTCTTAAGCTCACTTTGTAGCTCAGGCTGGTCTCGAACTCACAACAATCCTCCTGCCTCAGCCTCCCCAGTACTGGGATTACAGGCATGCGCCACCACACCCGGCTAATTAATACTTTCTACCTTGTTATTTTCCTAGTGGTTGTGCATAGTACTAGAAGCCGACATAATATCCTGTCCAACTACCATTAGTGAAATCTTGCCTCAGATAGAATTATGTAGAAGGATGGCATATCTATCCCAACTATACTGTCCATACACACACATCATGATCCTTTCTATACCCCTTCCTTTGTCTACACCTGTCAAACATGGGCACTCCATTGTCATTCAACCAATTTAGGTGCCTGAACTTGATGACACAATCCAACACAGTACGACATTCCACAACAATAGTGAGTTATCTGAAGAAGTTGTCAACCGTAGCCATTTACAGCTCAACTTATTATTATGGCCCCGCATTGTATACCTCATTTTTATACTTTTCTGCTGGATGGTTAAGACCTAGATAGAGCAAGACCTATATACCAAAACATGTAGTTTTTATTTCTGATGAGGTCAGTGAAATCCCCTCAGGGTTTATCTTGTAATCCTGAACCTTATTCTGTAAATCTTTAGTCTGTGTCATCCATGCAGATGAATCACAGCCAATGCTTGACCAGTTTGCTCTCTGTGAAAGCCTGAGAGAAAGTCTTCTCTCCCTGTGACTCTCCCCAGGCACACTATAGAACTTCGATCTCTTTCCTCTGTGGCTCCATAATCTCCTTGTTCAGAAAATTTGGGACACAACTGAGTTTCATGATGTTACAGTATAGGTTTTCCTATGTCCTGAGTCTTTGCTGACCTTGAAAGGCTAGGGCCAAAATGTTGGCTGGCCTTGTGGCTCTTCTATTTCTCCAATTTTGATCTGTAAACTTAGGTTGTTAACCATCCAAAAGAAAAGCTGATTAGTACCCTGAAGCATATGCCATTCACTTTGCCCTGACTCACTTGTTTTTAGTTGTTGTACATTTCTATTTGTATTTATTCTTTTCACTTCTTATATTAGGGAGACTATATTTACATATGTGTGTCTGGTTCATTTCACTTATGAGTATAAGTTCAAATGGCATCCACTTCAATATTAATGCTTCAAGCTTATTATTCTTAGTAGCTGAGTAATACTCCATTATATAGAAATACCACATCTTTTTCAATCATTCCTCATGTGACGGACATCTTGGTTGTTTCCAAGATTTTGCTATCACAAATTGTGCTGCTATAAACATAGGTACACATATATCACTATGATATAATGTTTTCAGTTTCTCTTGGAAAATTCCCAGTTGGGGGATAGCCAGCTTGAATGGGATTTCCAGTCCTACTCTTTTGAGGAGTCTCCACACTGACCTCCATACTGGTTGTACCAGTCTACATTCCCACCAGCAGTAGAGAAGTGTTCCCTTTTCCCCACAACCTCTCCAACATTTGTTGTTGGTTGATTTCCTTATGATAGCCATTCTTTCTGGAGTGAGATGGTATCTCAGTGTTGTTTTTATTTGCATTTCATGAATGGCTAGCAATGTGGAGCATTTTTTCATATATTTATTCGTTTCTTTAATTTCGTCCTCTGAGAAGTGTGTATTCATTTCAGATGCCCATTTCTGAACTGGGTCTTTGAATTTGAGGGCCCTGTTATATCTTAGTTCTTTATATATTCTAGACAGCAGACCTTTGTCTGATTGCTTATTACTTAGGATTTTTTCAAAATTTGTGGGTTGTCTTTTCACTTTGTTGACAATTTCTTTTGATGTGCAGAAACTCCTCAAGAAGAGTTGATCCCAGTTATTGATTCTTGCAAGTGTTTCCCATGTGAATATATGTTTGTTCATGAACTCTTTACCTACCCCTATGTCTTCAAGAGTTCCTCCTACTTTCTCTTCCAGGAGATTGAGTGTTTCTGTTTTAATGTTTAGATCTTTATTCTTTCTCCTCCTCCTCCTCCACTTTCTCTTCCTCCTCCTCTTCCTCCTTGTCCTCCTCTTCTTCCTCCTCCTTCTCCTCCTTTCCTTCTCTTCCTCTTTCTTCCTCCTTCTTCTCCTCCTCCTTCCCCTCCTCTTTCTCCTTCTC
>PVKA01025302.1:8614-33136 GCA_004027165.1 Ctenomys sociabilis
AAAAAAAAAAAAAAAAAAAAAAAAAAAAAAAAAAAAAAAAAAAAAAAAAAAAAAAAAAAAAAAAAAAAAAAATCCCTGAAAGGAAAAAAAAAAAAAAACTTCCTGAAAGATACCTAAAAGCTAATATCTGTGTCAAATGGGAACTCTCATCCTATGATTCTGAGGAATCTTCACATTGATTTCAACAGTGGTTGTATCAGTAAAATTTCTATACACAAACAACAAGCAAAACAAGAGACATACTAGGGAATGACAACTTTCACAATGACATCAAATCAATTAAAACACTTAGAAGTCCATCTATCAAATAAAGGAAAAGATGTGTACATTAAAAGTTATACACTCAAAAAAGGAGATGAAAGAGGTTATCAGAAAACAGAAAGGTTTACTTTGATTATGGGTAGGAAGGACCATCATAGTGAAAATGGCCATACTCCAAAAATTAATATACAGATTTAATGTGATTCCAATCAAAACGCTATTAGTATACCCCATAGAACTGGAGAAAAAAAGTTTCTAAAATTCAGTTGGAAAGAGAAGAGAACCAGAATAATTATTAAAATTTCCAGGCAACAAAGGCAAGCATCACAATCTATGACTATGATTTATACTAGGAACTACTGTGATTAAAAACCACAGGGTACTGGCAAATTAACAAACAAACAAAAAAGACCTGAAGTGGAAAAGATTAGAAGATACAGAAACCACTTCAAACACAGTTGGCCAAATTTTGTTTATTAAGGGGAACAAATACATTTTCTGAAAGAAAGAAAGCCTTTTTATAAATAATGTTAGAAAACCTGACTTTTCACATGATGAATATTAAAACCAGAATCATGTTTATCACCATTCATTAAATGACATGGTGATAAATTGGTTACATTACCTTAAATAGATCAAAGATCTAAATACTAAAATAAAAAGGCTAAATCTACTCCAAGAAAAAATAGGTAGAACTGCTCAAGACACAAGTGTCCTGGGGTCCGGGGAAATGGCTCAATGGAATAAGCACTTCCCTGGCAAGTGCAAGGGCCTGAGTTCAATCTCTGGTTCTGAAAAAAAAAAAAAAAAAAAAAGCAAAAAACAAAAAAAGACACAAGTATAGGAAAAGATTCCCTGAATAAAATTCAGATTGCTTGGAAAATACTACAAAAAATTAACACCTGTGATCTCATTCTATTAAAAAGTTTTGCATGGGCTGTGGAGATAGCTCAGCTGCATAAGTTCATGCCTATCAACCCCAAGAACCCAAGTTCTATCCCCATTACTGAAAAAAAAAAAACCTAAATCAAAAGATTTGCACAACGAAATAAGTTATCAAATAGAGTAAAAATGCAAACCATTGAGGGTAAAATATTTTAGCTAGTTTTATCTTAGACAAGTACCAAATCTAGAATATATATGGAATTGAAAAATGAAACAGCTCAATTTTAATGACTCAATCCAAATCTAAGCTCCTGGCAGATACACACTTCTCAGAAGAATTACAAATGCTAAAAAAATGTATGAAAATATGTTCAATGTCACTGATCACTTGAGAGATGCAAATTAAAACTATACTGAGATTCTGTTTCACTCAAGAGAGAATGGCTGTCATAAAAAATTCAACCAGTAAGAGGTATTGGTAAAGTTTTGGGGAAAAGGGAATTCCCCCACCGTTGGAGGCTACTTGCTATTTCTGATGTCTCTCATACTCTATGGTTGTGCTACTACTTATTTCTATATTTTTGTCTCTCCCTGTCTCTTCCCTGGGAAATTTATTTTTATCTCACATCATGTATTCTTCATGAAAAACTGGTTTTCTAATTTATTTTACTCAATTTTACACTGAGTTTTGCATAACACCAATTATTGATTTAAATATAAGTTCAGAATTGCCATTCTGCAAATTCAAGGATCTGTAACGGTAGCCAGATTAGCAGCCCCAGTGCCACCAGGTGTTCCTTGCTACATAGAAATATTCGTTTGTGCTAATGCTTTGTACCTCTGGTGGGTCTAATAGTGAAGCAAAGTATCTAGGAAGAGAAAAATAGGACTTACAATGTGATTTACCCTTTCAAGACAGTTTAGAAAATAAAACCACTCAAATATATTGAAATTGGATACATTATCTGTAAATAATGAAAGTACAATAGATTTTATCTGCTTTTTCATCATTTAGTATTAACATGTATCAACTGCATTATTTGCAGGTATGAACATAATCATAGCATTAAATAAATGGAATGTAGAATATCCCTTAATTTAGCAAACTAGATAATAAAACTCATGCAAAGTCAACTACTATTTCTAAAATGCATTGTGATCAATACATTTTCAATGAAAAATGATAGTTGTATATGAGATAAAGTACTTATTATTCTGTATAATAAAGGATTACATACATTGTTATTGTTTGTGTGTAGTCGTCCCCCTCAAAACCCCATGAAGTCAATGAGGTACCTTTTACAGTTTGGGAATAACACATGATCCAGTCCTGGGATTATGGGTATGAGTGGTATATCTACGCTAGGACTGATAACCTGAATGCAAATTAGAAATGGAGACAAGCTTGCAGGCTCTGCAACCACTATTCCTCCTTGTTGTCTCTTAATGTTTTGCTATTTCCTGCCACCATGAACTGCTGCCCTGTGCCCTGTAGCAGTCTGCCTAGGAGCCAGCTGGGTATGGACTGAAATATCCAGTAACAGTGAGCTAAATGAAGCTTGCTTTCTTTAATTTTGTGTTTCAGGTATTTTGACCCAGCAACAAAAGTAAGCAAAACATAATATTACATATATATTATGCTATATATTATATAATATGTATATTCAAACTTAGAGAAATCATTCTTAAAATTTATTAGGAACCAGAAAAGACCTAGAATAGCAAAGGCAATTTTGGGCAACAAAGACACGTCAGGAGGCATTACAGTTCCTGACTTGAAATTATACTACAAAGCTACTGATAAATTCAGCATGCTATTGTCAAAACAAAACAAAACAAAATAAAACAAAAAAATAGTTCTGAGCATCAGTGGAACAGATTAGAAAATGCAGAAGCAATTACAAACAGCCAACTTATCTTCAGTAAAATGACCAGCCATGCAAACTGGAAGAAAGATAGCCTCTTTCACAAAGTGTGCTGGAAAAACTGGCTCTCCATATGCCAAAAACTGAAACTTGACCTAGGTCTATCACCATGCACTAAGCTAAAGTCAAATTCATTGAAGTTCTAAACATTAAAACAGAAATACTAAATCTCCTGGAATAGAAAGTAGTAGGAACTCTTGTTGAAGACATACAGGTAGTCAAACTGCATAGATAATACTTGAAGGAATTGACAATTGGGACCTCTTCTTACTGAGAATGTTTTTGCACATCAAAAGATATTACCAGGACTGGGGAGATGACTCAGTAGAATAAGCACTTGCCTGGCAAGCTCAGCTGACTAAATTCAATCCCCAGGTCCTCCAAAAAATAAGAAAAAAAAGAAAAAAAAGAAATTACCAACACAGTGAAAAGACAACCAGAAAATTTGGAAAAAAATCTTAACTAATAAGCACTCAGACAAAGGTCTTCTCTCTTGAGTTCATAAAGAACTGAAAAATATTAGGGCCCCACAATTTAAAGACCCAATCCAGAAATGGACATCCAAGATGAACATACAATTCTGAGAGAATGATATTCTAGAAGTTAATAAATACATGAATAAATGCGGTATATCACTGGCCAAGAGCCAAGCATAAAATGCCACTAAAACAACCCTGAGATACCATCTCACCTCAGAAAGAATAGCTATCATGAAGAAAGAAATCAACCAATGACAAATGTTGGAGAGGCTGTGGGGTAAAGGGAACACTTCTCCACTGCCGGTGGGAATGTAGATTGATGCAACCATTATGGAAATCAGTGTGGAGACTCCTTAAAAAACTAGGACTGGAAATCTGCTTCAATGCAGCCATTCTGCCTACTGAGAATTTTCCTAAAATTACTAAAAATATCACATCATAGTAACACATGTGCACCTATGTTTATAGCAGCACAATTTTTGAAAGCCAAATCTTGGAACTAACCAAAAATGCCCGTCACCCAAAGAATGGATGAAAAAGATGTGGTACTTTTATATAATGGAGTATTACTAGGTATAAAGAATGGCAGACTCAGGAGCTGGGAAGATAGCTCAGTAGAGTAAATGCTTGCCTGGCAAGCACAAGAGCTGAGTTCAATCCCCAGTTCAGCCAAAAAAAATTATAGACTCAAAGTCTTTATATATAAGTGGATACCACTTGAAGATATACTCATAAGTTAGATAAACCAAAATAAACCAGACCCACAAATGCAAATATCATGTTGTCTCTCTAGTGTAAGAAGTCAAAAGAAGAAATAAAAAAATGAAAGATATAACACAGCTAAATGTAAAGAGCAAGAATTTAAGGATTAAACAATGAAGAGAGGCAAAGATTAAAGCTATGAAACATGGCAGGGGCAAAACTATACATTTATATGTACAAGTTAATTAAGGCAATGATCATGAGAATCTCCATCAGGTTTTTGAAACTAGCAGTTAATTGGTGTTATTCTCCCCCTGACTATTTGTGCTGATACCTGAGATCTAAGCAACTTCACTAAAGATGGTAATGTGTGATACCCAGGCCATGCTTGGAACTCTTGCCATTCTGGTCTTCTAAAAGCGTACTCCTTCTAATGTCATATCAATTACTGCTATACTCCTGTAAGAAAATGTTTGTTTAAAAAAAGGTAATAAATGAAAAGAGACAAGAAAAAATGTCATAGGACTGTCTTATCATAATGTATACAGTTAGATTTCTAAATTTCTAAATTTAGAAAAATTGTCATTGTTTCTTTTTTTTACTACTTTTTAATTTTTTTCACATTCTGTATTAATTTCCGATTTATATCAATGATTGATGGAACATACCTGCTCCATGTTATGTTTAAGGCATTTGATATTCAGACAGATACTAATGTTAGGCTCAACAACCTATGTTTTAGGATAATAATGTCATTAAGCTTCTCTTCTGGAGGGTTAACAACTTAAGTTTTGCTGACCAAAAACTCAGGCGCAAGGGCCTGAGTTCAACCCCAGGTTCTGCCAAAAAAAGAGAAAAATATAATAAAGATTATGTAGCTATTGTCTTTCACATTAAGGAAATTTACAAATATTTTGATGTACCAAAAGAGAAAATCTAACTAAAATATTACTAAGTAAAAACTGAATTATGCTTTACTCCTTATTTGATTTGTTGCTTGGTTTAAATTACTAATATTATATAACTTAATTTCTTCTTATTAAATATGGGCAGCAAAATCCCTAGTTAAGCCTTCTGTTTAAATCTTCAGCAGTGTGAAGTAAAGCAAATAATGAGGAAATTTATTCAACTAAAACTACAGACATATCGTTTTACAGTGATATGATTTAGTAAAAGAAAATTTTAACAACCTAATGCTGTCTCCAAAAACCACCACTGAGCTTTTATTATTCACAGATTATTTAGATTATATTCAGAAATCAGAATCAGTTTTCTCATTTTTACTTTCATTTCTGTGTACTACAACATTTTTGCCTGGGTCCTTAGTTCTGTACTTCACACTGTAGTAGGATTCCAATGTACAGATTAAATGGCATGAAAAATCATTTCTCTTAACAGAAAATGTTATAAAATAGCAACTTTTTGAAAAGTTTCAGATGTGTAGCTAGGTACATTTGTCTGCCACTACTATTGTATGTGGATGCAATTGTGAACAAAGCCTAAATTTCTAGTTGTACAATTCATTGCCATAAAATATGTCTCCATTTTCTTCTGTTCCTTTCACTTTGACTTAATATTTTAAATGGCATAGTAACCTTTCCTTTAAGTGAGTCAAAGGCATTATTAGTCTTCCTTCATCTTATCAATGCATTATCTTTTGATGTATTTCATTTCAAATAATAAAGAATGTGACAAAGTTGGTTGTGTTCTCAGGAAATGGTATGGGTGAAAAATTAATTTTTTTCAAGTTAAAAGAACCTTTAAAAAAGGTTTTATCCCTTAACGTATAGACTAAGCCACTTTTATTTTTATTTAATCTCTCTTTCCATTACCACATGTTTGCAGTTCATAATGATTATAGCCTTGTGTGGAGTTGGCATCTGTAATAGCAGGTCGTAGCTCATTTTATCTCTTTTTTATTTCCTCCCGCTACCTTCACTGATCTCTGCTTTCATCAGTTTGTCCACTTTTCTTTGTAAAATATTTATGTCTGTATTTTCTACTGCCCATCTTTTATTTTACTCTTTAGCTCTATTTTGAACTTTTTGCATATATCAGACCAGGTGGCATTTAAGTATCTGGGTCTGCAGCACAGCTGTACCACAGCTAAATCTTAGAAATGACCTTATAGTCCATCAAATGATGAATAGATAAAGAAAAATTGGCATTTACACACAATAGAATATTACTCTATTGAAAATTCCTAAAAGAGGATAAAGGAATTATTTGGAGGAAAATTAATCCATATTGACAGCAGGTTAAGTCTCATAAATCTTGTACACCCCTTTTAGAAAGAATTAAGTAATGTGATTCTGGGAGCTGGGACAGCCCTCTTGCAAACGTGACACAAACTTAATTTCTCTAAGTATTTCATTATGTAGGATAATAAAATATTTGAATTGCACAAGCCATTTTTGCTCCAGTAATTTACTTGCAGCCAAACTTCGTAATTAATAAAAAAATTAATTAAATTTTTGAATTTTTTCAATATTCTTTTTATGTTTCTATAATAATATCTGAATTTTTCTGTGTTGTAGGACATGTCAAAATATCTTTCTATTGTATTTTAAAATATTTTTATCAGCATACATCTTGTGATACACAATGAGGATTTGCATTGTGGGGATTGACACATACACACATTGCACCTTTATCATTTTTACTTACCATCCTCACCTTCTGACGTATTTTTAAAGCTATGTAGTGCTCCACTCTATCCTATTTTTGTAGGTTCATCTGCCCATAAACACCTGATTTGGTACAATATCTTACCATTGTGAGTAAGGCTGCTCAAACCTTGATTTCTTTCAATGTATATATAAAAGATGAGTGAACAGAAAGTGTAGTAAGTTTAAGTTTTTAAGAAACAATTATAATGTTTTTCAATTGTAATAATTGTTTTGTTTTGCTCTGTACTAGGGATGTACTCAGGACCTTGGGGTCCCAGACAGTTATTTAAGCCCCTGAGCCATCTCTTTGACCATAACTGTGTTTCCCATGTCACCTGTTTACTTCTGTTTTCTCCTAACAGTAGGATAATGATAAGAATAATAATATCATGTCATGGCGCCAATACTAGCTTTTGTCCAATCAATGAAATTTGTAAGGACTGGCAAGCTAGCTAGTAGACTAAGAGTCTGCGTGGGCAAGCTCAGGGACTGGGGTTCTAGTCCCTGTACCACATGCCACACTGTCCCCGCCCCTGGGCATGAGCATTAGGACAGCCACTGAGACCAGGCTTGGTGGTGCGCATTTGTAATCCCAGCACTGGGGGAGTGGAAAACTGGAGGACAAACACAAGTCTGAGCTGTGTAGTGTGACCCTGTACCAAATACATGAAAAAGATAGACAAATAACTACAAAACAGCACATGAATGAAAATTACTTTGTACTCGGACAGAAATTTTCATATCTATATAAACAATTAAAAAACAGACATAAACTCTTCAGTTTAAAAAGGCAAAAGTGCAAATAATTCAATTAATAATCCAATCCCCAAAATATAAGATATAAAGAATAGAGTAAATAAAACAGAAAAATTAGTGAGCTCAAACATAGGCTACATAAAATATATAATCAGAAATTTGTAAGATAAAAATAAATAAAGTAGAGAAGTAAGAAAATGTAAAACATTAGTATATCATTACGAAAGCAAATATCCTCACCATTGGAGTTAAAGAAGGACTAGAGAATGTGGAAAAGTAAACAGTTTTCAAGAAATTATAACGAAATACTTCTCAAAATTATAGAAGGATACACTCAAGTACAACAAGTTGGATTTGATTCTACCAGTTCTACCCATGATACATTGTAATCAACCTCATAAGCACAAAGGACAATAGAGGATTCTCAAGGCTGCAAAATATATCACAAATAGTATGTAGATATTTCCCAGTTCCACTGGCATCATACTTCTCGGCATAAACCTTACTGTTCAGAGTCCAGAGACACATGAAATTCTCATATTGAAATAAAAATATAAAAGAAAACAAAACAAAAAATACTGTGAACTCAGAATGCTGTATCCAATAAAGTCACCTTCAGAAATTGAGAGAAAAGGATGATATAAGACAAAAAAACCCCAAAGAAATGCATAGACTAAATCTGTCAAAAGAGTCCACAAGAAATGCTAAGAGAATTTCTTGAAACTAATAGAAAGTTATGTCAATGAGAGAGTAGAAGCATCAGAAGGTATAAAAGTCTTAGGAATAAATACAGCAGCAATTTCAGAATTTTTCAATATTGTAATTATGCTACTTGGGGAATTAAAACTTCAGAATAGAGAATAAAAGATAAAAATATCAAAGAAATAAAATAAGAAAATAACTGGAGTAATAGATAAATGGTAGATAACAGGGTGATGTAGAAGACTGAGACACACAAATAGAAAATAAAACGGAGAAAAGAGATATAAGAATTTTCAAACTGTGAAGCTAATGTGTAGATGTCGAATATCTTAGAGTCTGCTAGGTTTTTTCTTTAGATTTTGGATTGTTAGTTTTGTTCATTAAATTAGAATTATAGCATGCTGTTGACAGTTTTGAATAAATTGTTTTTATGAAAACTATTTTTATAAAATTAATGGCTAGCACAAAGCAAACATATACAGTTAAAACATCCTCAATAATAATCAAGGACTCACAGTACTCTACTAAAGTAACTGCAAAGAATGAGTGGAAGAGACAGAGAAAGAAATGCATAATAAAAATAGGAAACAAGTTATGATGGTATGGGATTTTCATAATTATTGATAATTACTTTGAATATAAATTGAACAAAATACATTGCAATATAGGATGTGACAGAATTAATATTAGTGGAAGGGAAAGAGGCAGAAAAAGAAGAAATTGCAGGAGAAGAGAGAAAAAGAGGAAGAAGAGAAAGAAGAAGTCAAATCTATGTTTCCTGCAAGGCACATGCTTCAACTCTAGAGTCACAGACACTAAACATAAAAATGTGTAATAAGATTTCATATGCAAATGGAATCTAACAGAAAACAGAAGAATCCATACTTAGATCAATGTTAAATGAAAAATTTAACAAATAAAGGACATTATGCAACAACAAAGCGTTAAAATTGCTAATGTCAAAGCTACTATCCAAGAGCAGGTGAGATAGTTCAGCAGACTAAGCAGTTTCTTAGACAATCGCAGGAACTGGGGTTCAATCTCCTGCACCACATGCCATTTCGGGCCTGCCCTTGGGTGCACTGAGCTGACCACTGAGATTGTGCTTCATGGTGCACACTTGTAATTCCAGCTTTGGGAAGGCTGAAAACTTGAAGATCTCTGTGAGTTTGAGCTGCATAGTGAGACCCTGTACCAAATACATAAACAAAAAAACAACAACAATGAAAAATCTACTACTCAACACTGAAAGAGCCAAATACATGAAGATAGCATTAATAAGTATAAAGTAAGGTTGTGCACCAGTGAAATGAAGATGCATACTCAGAAGGTCTTCAAATAAATGTGGACATGGTATGCATCCTTAAAGATATGCAAATATCATCATAAGTAGAGAAGATATTTGAAAAAGGAAAGCAACACTTTAGCCGCAAAAACCAATAGTTTATCTGTAAACATAAGTAAAGATATTGCAGTGATGAAAAGCCAATGAACCATTCAAATGATGAATTTTTAAGTGATTAATAAAGAAAAAGAGAATTCAGATAAAAAGCTGAATGAATTCAGAATGGTAACGCAGGCCTGGCAAGATAGTTTAGTGGTCTAAAGCACCTGCTTAGGCATGCTCGGGTAAGCGCAGGGACCGTGGTTCAACTCCTGGCACCACATGCTGCTGCAGTCCCACCGCAGAGTGGGCTTAGCTGGCCACAAATAGAACCAAAAAGACAATACAGATAATGAAGAAGCAGTTCAACAAAGGGATAAAAATTTCAAAAGAAGAACCAAGCAGAAAAACTGAAAATTAATAGCAAACTAAATCATAAAGTTCAATTCCCAAAGGACTATAACAAATAGAAGACAAAATTTTAGGGCATAAAAAGAAGGTTTAGTAATTACTATATGCAGACATTAAAATAAATTTAAACATTATAACCTAGAATTCTGGTTCATGATAAAAAAGTCCAAAATGTTTCATACTTTTTTGGGGGGGTTTACTAGAAGAGATTGCTGAAGTTCCGACCTGTGACCTATTTAGAGATAGAATATCTGGGAAGATTTGGGAAGCTTTTCAATCTTGGGAAATAAATACATATCCCAATAGGCAGGCACATGTGATGCTAAATAGTCATAATAAGAAAATAAATTCTCTATGTCACATGGAAGTTAAAATGTGAATATGGTTTTACAGAACAAGGAAAGAATATTGCTATCTGAAAAATAGGCACATCATTTAATCTACACACCCAAAGCCACCAGTAAAACGGCAGACTTCTGTTCAGAAATATCAAAGAAAAAATTGAGCCAAGAAAAAAAATGACTTTCAACTTAGACTATGTTACCTTAAAAAGTTATACTTCAAAAATGAAAAAGAGATGAAGACTTTACACAACAAACAATATTAAGAAATTAATGAGAACTAAGCTAGTATTGTGAAAGCAACATAAAGCTCTTTGTGGAAAAATAGAACACATGCTGATGATTGGAAAAAGTAAAACATTTGCAAATACATTTCTATAATAACTCTGACTGGAAGTGATCTTTTTTTTCAGGTTTATTTTTTATTTATTTTTTAAATTTATTTTTCATTTTATTGAAGTACAAATATCATTCAGACAGTTTTAAGACACCTTAACAAGACAGATTCGATAAATTAATACATTGCAAACTGTTTTCATAATGTTTTGAAATAATCATAATCATACAAGGTGCATACTTGATATTATACTTGCAGACATTATTATAGCAGATGTCATTCATCAGTAAATTAAGAGTGTAGCTGTTTACTTATTTTTTATACCTGAATTATATCAAAAATTCAATATTTATTTTCCTAGTGGATGACCATAGTACTAGAAGCCGACATAATATCCTGTCCAACCATCATTAGTGCAAATCTTGACTTTCATAGGATTATGTAGAAGCACAGCGTTATCTCTCCCAACTGTACTGTCTATACACACACATCATGATTTTTTCTTTCTACACCCCTTCCTTTGTCTACACCTGTCAAAGGTGGGCACTCCATTGTCATTCAACTAACTTAGGTGCTTGAACTCGACACCACAGTCCAACACAGTCCAGCATTCCACAACAATAGTGAGTTATTCAAAGAAGTTGTCGACCATAGCCATTCATAGCTCAGCTTAATATTATGGCCTCATGATGTATATTTCATTTTTATACTTTTCTGCTGGATGGTTAAGACCTAAATAGAGCAAGACTTATATACCAACGTTCTTATGAGGTCAGTGAAGTCCCCTCAGGGTTTATTGCTAGCCATTCGTGAAATGCAAATATAAACAACACTGAGATACCATCTCACTCCAGAAAGAATGGCTATCATAAGGAAATCAACCAACAACCAATGTTGGAGAGGATGTGTGGGCAAGAAAGAAGAAATGGAAACAAAGCTTCATAATAAAGAGAAGAGGTATTGAGATGAGGGAAGGGGAACAAGAAAACAGAACTGTATCAAGATGTATCATGTACAAGTATACATTTCTTATGATGGATATGATCACTATTTATGTCTAGATGACATGAATAGACTTAGTAAAAATTGATACTACTAATGGTACCAATTGATACAAGTATAGCCTCTGTGGAGCCTAGTATTCAAACTGCAAGGGAAGAAGAAAATGGCAGGGTATGGTACCATCTTTTGAGTAGAGAAAGTCTTGGTAAAGATCAATTAGTTATTCTCAAGGAATACAAATACATCTGTGTATTTGTATATGTTCACAATAACAGATTCATTGCATCTGAGCGCTTCTATTGGCATCAGATTATCTTTACACTGGGGTGCACAAATCACTCAATTTACATTAAAATATACAGATCTGCACATGACTGTGGATCTACTGGTAGCATACAGACAAATAAAAAAGTTTCTGGAATTGATAACTGTCAAAGGGGAAGGATCCCTCTGACAAATACATATTTTTATCATCTGAACGTTGTTACATACATTTAACGTTGCAGGAATAATAATGAAAGTGTATCTTGTTTAGTTGATAAATTCAAAATCAAAGACAATGAAAACTGTGTGTGTCCTCATTTCCATTTTGCTTAAGAGAATTTCACTTGTAGGTTTTGATGACTTAATGGGATTTTACAATAGTGCGGCTCTTATAGATGCTTTCTGAAAGAATTCTAATCTATCCAGAGGAATAATTGCTCATAATTCAAAACTGACAGCAGAAGTTAGGACATTGCTTTTTCAAAAATCTAAGTCTTCTATCCTCATGGTCCTTATAAAAGAAGAACAACTTGACTTTTTCACTTTTTAAAATGAAACTCCATATCCTTTTATTTAGTAATAAGTGGCTCATTATATTTTTATCTGTTGAGTTATCAAAGAGCAGAACTTCAGTCTGAACATCATATAGCACTCTCTGCGTTCCTCTTTTTGTTCCTTAGAGCTAGTGCTTCCCATGCTTACATGGCCTTCTTTTATGTTATTTCTGAAGTTCTTTCCTTTCCTAAATGGCCAAGTGTTCAGGAATTTTGTAACTTTTGGAATTAAGTGACAGCTTAGCAGTGAATATGTTTGAAAATGTTGTTTTACTTTAATTTTTTATTTATTTCTTTTTTGAGGAACGGGGAATTGAACTCAGGCCCTTGTGCTTTGTTTTACTTTTATTTATGTTAAAAAAAATATAGACACTATGACATGATAAATGCACTAAAGTACATAAATATTTCATTATGATGAATACATCAATCATCATGCTTCAAACTCAAGCAAAATAAGGTGCAGCTAGTTTATATCACCTGTATCTCTATCAATGCTTTCATAATTTGCAGCTTTATTTTTTTGCTGCATAACTATGGAACAGAGTTATATCTCAAAACCAAATAATTTTCCTATAATTGACTCATGTTAGCGCTCTTCATGGTTGGGTAGCACTGAGGTATACGTGCCACATGTGCCAGGTCCACTCATCATTGATGAGCACAGGCACTGTGTCCATATTTTAGCTATTGTGACTTGTACTGTAATAAACTTGTCCCCGTAATATGGTCTGTTTGGCTATTTCAGGAAGATCTCCAGATATGAATGGCCGGGTCAAATATACTTTCTATTTTTGAGTCACTGATTAAGCAACACACTGATTTTCATGGTGTATGTACTAGTTTATATCACCACCAACGATGTAGAAATGTCTCCATTTTCCTCTAAAACAGTTCCTACCTGTTCCTACTCAGAATACGCTCTCATTTTTGAGACTCTTTTTTTTTTTTTTTTTTTTTTTTTTTTTTTTTTTTTTTTTTTTTTTTTTTTTTTTTTTTTTTGTATTTTAGGAAAAGATGTTCAGGATTTCATGATTTGTTCAGACTCCTAGTAATCCACCTGTTTACAGCCTCCCAAGAGTTGGGATTAGAGGCACGTGCCACCACCCCCAGTCTCAATTGCTGTCTCAGTGCACCCCGGGGGCAGGACAGGCACAGCAAGCCTGGGTATCGAACCCCTGCCCTTGCTCCTTCTTACAAGTACTTTAATCTGCTGAGGTATTTGGCTGGCCCAAGACTCATATTGATAATATATTGAATTGAACAATGAATTGCGAATTATTTTTTCTTGTTTACTTTTTAACATTTGTTCATTGTTGGACTTTTTTTTTGTGACCAGCTCAACCCACCCTGGGGGCAGGGCTGGCATGGCATGTGGTGCCAGGGATCCAACTGAAGTCTCTACCTACACTTGTCTAAGTTTACCTAAGGAGATGCTTTTGATTATTGAGCTATCTCGCTGGTCCTGGAGATTTCCTTGATTAAAGCAGATAACCTGAATCTTGTTGCTTTTACACTATGTCAGAATTTAGAATCTAAGCTATCACCCTTTTTTATTAGATTGATTGACTGATTGATTGAATTTTAGCAGACCCTAGGATTGAACTCAGGCCCTTGTGCTTTCCGGGCAAGCACTTACTATACTGAGCTATCTCCCCAGCCCCACCATTTTTTATTAGATTTTTTTAGGAAAATGGTATTTATAATATTGTATTACATTTATTTTTATAGCCTAGCTAACATCTCAGATGATAAGATTTTGTAACCAAATTTCAGTGACAGTATCAGTTTATCCAAACTAATTTTGGATGTTCATTTGCTTTTGTTCCTGATTTTTATATTACAAGGCTTATCCACCAAGTGTCCAAATAGTTTTCTCTGGCTGTCTGATCATTTCAAATTAATACAGTTTAATGATATTAGAAGTTCTCCATGTTCATAATTCATTTCTTGTAATAAAGTTATGATTTTTAAAAGGATTATCTGCCTAGGACATTTTCCCCTTGCTATGATGAATTAAAGTAGCCACACAATCTTTGTAATGTATTGTAGAAACAATTTTGATATGATCTTTTGCCTTCCAGTTTTGTGTGAGTAAACTCTGTACTACATTGGCAAATAGCACACTTCATATATGACATTTTTAGTGACAAGTCTCTAAACAAGAAATTGCTACCAATATAAAAGACACTTATATTCACTTATTAATATCCTCAGATTAGATATTTTTCTCTAATCAAAGAGTGGGTGTTATATTATCAGAGCAAATCAAATGTTAAAGTAGTGTATTGTAATTTGATAAAATGTTGTGTTCTTAAAAATAGATGCTACCCTAAATGGCAAAATTATTAATGAATATTCTACTATATAAGACTATAAGTATGTCTTTTTACAAAAATAGGTTTGAGATAAATAATAAAACTATAACTGTCTTTGTGAAAAGAGCAGTATTTTTGGTAGAATATATTTGTTTTACAATAGTATTCTAATGTATACTGCTGAAGGTTTCTGTTTACATATGCTATTTTATGTTTGATTTTTATGATATTTTTAAATGAGATGAATCAATTTTTTTTTCGTTTTGTATCAGCAAGTCAGATCAGAACCTTGTACTTGCCAGGCAGGTCCTGAACTATATCCGTGGCCCCAAAATGCTTGCTTTTAGATTCTGTTAGTATTCTTGAAACTTTTCTTTTGAGGATGTGGTAGAAGAACAGGACATAATGTTCTATTTTTAAATAATTTTTTTATTATTTATTCATTATATTTAAAATTTGCATGCTTTACAGAGTTTTATATAAAGCAAGTGGGTTTTATTCACTGATGTTAGAACTATCATTTATTCACAAGACAAAAAGTTTTGTAAGTGTATTTATAGATGTGAAGTTTATAATTTTATTTTGTTTTTTGACTTATGTTGCCCTTATAAATTGTTCCCATGCTCACTTAAGAAATTAAGCCTATTAACTATTTCAAAAATAATTTTACATTTATAAAGTACATTGTGAATTTTAACTCCATTTCAATGTGATAGTTTAAGTGTACTATTATTATCAATTCATGAATTTTCTGCTTATCCTTGACTAATATTCAGTTGAAATCGAAAGACCTTTCCTGATATATATCTCTGAAAATTAATTTACTTCAGCTTATTTTCTTTATAATGTAATATATGACATACTAAAGAATCAATGCATGATACATATGAGAAAATTACTCAATAAATTCATGTGTCACTTATATAACTCAAAGTGTTGGGCTGGAGAGATAGCTTGGTGGCATAGGTGCCTGCCTGACAAGCATAATTTCCTGAGTTCAATCCCAGTGCTGCAAGA
Organism: Ctenomys sociabilis; assembly: GCA_004027165.1. Classification (NCBI taxonomy): domain Eukaryota; kingdom Metazoa; phylum Chordata; class Mammalia; order Rodentia; family Ctenomyidae; genus Ctenomys; species Ctenomys sociabilis. The sequence goes on from PVKA01025302.1 coordinate 24,622, forward strand.
AGGGGAATAATCAAAATCTTTAGGGCCAGGGATATAGCTCGGCAGTCTAAGCACCTGCCTGGCAAGCACAAGGACCCGAGTTCAATCCCTTGTACCACATGCTGTGCAGTCCTTGCTCAGTGTTGGCCACTGAAACTGTGTGTGGTGGTGTACACCCGTAACCCCAGAGCTGGAGAGGCTGAGATAGCAGAATTGCTATGAGTCCAAGCTGGGTAGTGAGACTCGGTACCAATAAATAAATAAATAAGTAAATTTTGAAAGAAAACTTTAAAGTGTTATTTGCCTTTTAATTATTAAACTAATGAACTTACAAAAACAAAGGGTTCTTGTTAGTTTACTGTATCAGAAATTTCAGTCCATCGACCTCTGCTTCCACTACTTTTGGATCTGTGCCAATATAGTACATTAGTGTTGTATTAGAGCTTTACTAGAGGAACAGATATAATCAAGGAACAGATACAACACAAGATGTACAAATGTATAAGAATTTAGAAGATTCACTTAGACAGTCAGGTGCACAGTCAAATGAGGAAGCATGAAGAGGGTATCCGGATACCTGAGATTGAAGGATTCAGTACCAAGGTCTGAAGCTCACTGCAGTGTTCCATGCAAGTCTCTTATCAGTTGGCCAATGAGGCTGTGATGGAAGGCTGAAGAATCTGCAATAGAAGCTGAGGGATCCAAGCAGGAAGCCAGGAGATGAAGTCCAAGCTGCCTACAAAGATTGAAATTCCCCCAAGGAAGTGGAACATCAACTCCTTTCCCAACCCATTTATATGCTCTTTTTGCGCTGAGTCACTCTGGGGCAGGTCCTCCCCACCCCAGGGCATGGAACCACCAAGCCACCCCAGCCAAGCTGACACAATGTACTGACCACCATAATCATGAAGAGTGAGTGGCGAAACACTCTGCTCAACTCATTCTGCCTGAGAATCAGATAAGGAGACAGAAAAGAGACTAGAATCTGGCTGAAGCCTCCAAGGGCACATCCTCCAGTGTTCTCAGTCATCCCCCTAGACCTCATCTGTAGAAGTGCCCTCACTCTTCAGTGGCTTCCTCATAGCAAGTCAGCCACACATAGGCTGAACAGAAAATTTCTTATGTAAGAGCTTTTATACTCTGCTGTAAAACAGGGTATACAAAGGGAAGAATAAAGAAGATGTAGTGAAAATGAAAGCATTTTATTGGGTGCTTTGTCACATACAATGAACAAAATCACTTTCCTTCCTGTGTATTTTTTTCCACTTGATTCTACTGGGTAAAGTTACTTTATTTTTAAAAAAATATTTATTTATTTATTTATTTATTTATTTATTTATTTATTTATTGTATTCAGTACAGGGTCTACAGGATCTCACTACAAAAATCAGACCCGTAGTGATCCTTCTGTTTTCAGTCTCCCAAAGGCTGGGATTACAAATTTGCACTACCATGCCCAGTCTCAGTCAAGAACTTAGCGTGTCCCTGTGGTGGGCCAGCATTGCATGCAGTGGATTCAATCCTGGTCCTGCATCTCCATAAGCAGAAGCTTCAGTTGACTGAGCTATCTGACAGGCCCAATATTTTGTTTTTAGATATGGCATTTGAGAAGATCTATATGTATCCAGTTGGAGTGCTTTTATACAAGTCATCAGAGAAGACTAAACCCTTGCCATACAACCTGGAATGCAGTGTTATTCAAAAAATGTTAAAACTTTCAAAAGGATAGGTTTCAAATAACAGTGTTGTCAATATATTAATATTTTAAAACAATATTTTAAGGGCAGGTCAAATATCTAAGTGGGACTATAATGCCCGTTTTGGCAGAGTGCAGTGGCCAGAGCTCATTGCCCTGCCTGATGTGCCGACTACTCCCCAGGGCTCAATGAGATAATGATTGAGACTGGGCGTGGTGGGGCAATATACAAATAATAATGAAAATTGTGACAACTGTAAAAGGCACAAGTGAACTTGGGTAGACCTTTTTTTGGGCATCAATTGAGAGATTCATTGAAATACAGAGAAGATGTTCAACATTGCCTTATGTTTCACTAGAACAAAAAAGTTAATAGTTATTTGAGGTTTCAGGCATCAAGATTGATAAATAGGGAGCAGCTCAGATCCCAGTCCTCATAATACATAATAATTAATATCCAACAGCTATGTTATAAATACTAACATAATAATTAACACATACAATCATAATATATACATGATAAAATATTATGAATCAATTGTGAGAATATTTATTCATGCTATATAAAACATTTGTTATAAGGAATATGTATGATAATACCTAAAGTCTAAAGCTGACATTTGCATCAAAATCTATTGCATTATTACTTTGCTCATAAACAGTTAATCTCTTTTTACTAAAGGAATATATTAGTCTAAACTTTGATTATAAATAAATGAGTGCCATATCTTCTCCTGAACTTTGGTGCAGGCCGGGGAGATGGCTCAGTGGAAAAAACACTTGCCTGACAAGCTCATGGTCCTGAGTTCAATCTGCAGTACCTCAGAAAAAAAAAAAGAAAGAAAAAAAGAAGAAAGGAAGGAAGGAAGGAAGGAAGGAAGAAAGAAAGAAAGAAAGAAAGAAAGAAAGAAAGAAAGAAAGAAAGAAAGAAAGAAAGAAAGAAAGAAAAAGAAACTTCAGCATTCCCACCACCATTAATGATAGGTAATATAAAACGGATGCTAGATTTATGGTATATCTGGAACCATTCAATTTTGTGCATGTAAACCTCACATGTTGAAGTGGAATAATTTCATATAAAATAAGGATAACCATAACTAAATTAAAATTAACAAAGTACTTGAAAACTTGAAATGCATAGTGCTCATCAAAAAAAATTTTCTTTTCTATGTTTTAGGGAAGGGTCTAGAGGGTGTTCAGGATCTCATACTAGATCAGACTCGTAGTGATTCTCCTGTGTACAGCCTCCCAAGGGCTGGAATTACAGGCACATATCATCATGTCCAGTCTCAATGGCCATCTCAGGAGGGCCGGCCCCACACAGCTGGCCCTGGGATCAAACCCCTGCCCCCTGTGCCTGCTTGCAGGTGCTTTACTCTGCTGAGCTATTTGGCTGGCCCTGATCAGAAAACATTAAGCTAATGCTCACTGCAAATGTGAAGAAAGCTCTCAGGGCATTAAAACAATAAATATTGTGGCAGCTTGGTTCACCAAAGTTCTTGTGTAAAAATAATTTGTTTGAAAGCAAAGCATTTGACAAAATTTGGCTTTTGTTTGCAAACTCCATGCTGAGTGAGGCATAGGGCCACGGTTATATTTCCTGCAGGGCGACGAATGTGGCCATCTTTTGAAGAATAGGGCAATGAATTTAATTTGTGAAGTAAGGCACCAGTGTACTTTTTAAGGTAGACTGTAAAAGCAAAAGTCATATCATTACCTTTCTTTATTATATGCCAACAAAAACATGAGATTTAAATACTATTTTCTAGTTTTAAATCAGCATCAAAGAATAGTGGGCAGCAATATAGAGGAACAAATTGGGAGGATCACTATGAGTCTGAGCTGCGTAGTGAGACCCTGCTCAAAGAACAAAACTTTAAAAAAAGAATAAGGGAATGGAAGTACTTTGTAATTTTTCATATTTTAAAGATTAATACATTCTACATTTAATCAAAATGGTAGTCTTACAATGGATTGAAAGCCAATTTTAAAACTATTGAAAATTTTGAATCACAATGTCAAAATGTTATTTTGACCTGTACTGAGAAAAACAAGTAGAAATTTTTGGAAGATGAAGTTTTATAAACATACCAAGTGATCCCTATAGCAGTAACAACTGTGTCACTTCATAAAGATGAATGTTTGCGTAACATAAACCCTTTGAAATTTGTGCTGTATGACCATGTAAATTATTAAACATGAAAGTAATGTTGCATTTCTGTGACTTTACATTAACTTATTTTATAATATTTAATCAAGCTACATTTTATTTTCTGAATTAATTTCCTCTTACTATATTAGTAATGACATTATAAAATTAATTTCTCCTCAAGTGAAAGTAGAAACACTAATTTGTAGAAATGAATGATATGTATGATATGTAGAGGAAAATTATTTAACCTTATAAATCTAACATAAAACAGTTTGATTAAAGTTGAGTGCTTTGAATGAATTCTCTCTCTAATCACCGGCAGCCCTAGTCTTTGTTATAGCAATGAAAGTGTTCAACTGATAATTAAACAAAGTCAAATGAAAACTACTTAAAAAACAACAAATACATACCTGTAGATCAACCAAACTATCTAAGGACTAAGTAGTACTTAATAAATTATTCTAGCAAATAATGAATGCATTTGTTTTAAACATATATGAATATAATTTTTTGACATATATAAAGCAAAATTTAGAACCAAGGGCATCCTGTAGGAAGAGCCAGCCAAATAACTCAGTGGATTAAAGCACCTGCAAGAAGGCTCAGGGGTCAGGGGTTTGATCCCTGGGCCTTCCATGCTCGCCTCACCCCTCGGGCAACTGAGATGGCAATGGAGACTGAGTGTGATGGTGAGCCTGCAATTCCAGCTCTTGGGAGGCTGTAAATGCGCAGATGGCTATGAGTCAGATCTAAGAGTGAGACCCTAAGCACCATGTATACCCTTCCCTAAAATACTAAAAAAGATAAGTATATCCTGTAGGTTAACAGTGAAGCTGATACACTTAAATTACATATTTGTATAAAAGAGAAAAGTAACAGATTTGAGTTGAATAAAATATGGAGATTAAATCCAACCTGGAATATCCAGTGTCTTCCAGAACTTGTGGCGCATCAGTGATAACTGACCACAGGTTAGGTCATATCTTGCAAGAAGTTAATGTCATATTAGCCTTATTCTCTAACCATATTGTGATCACCACACAGATCAATAATAACAATTGAATTTTATAAATATCCACATGGATATAAAATTTTTAAAAGTTCATAGAGGTGAAAATATCTTAGGAAATTACTGAAAGCTGAATTATAATTTTTTTTTTTTACTCATTGAAACCCGAGGACCAGAAGCTAAACTTACATAAAAATTTGTTATATTACTAATTAAGTATAACAATTTTATGGTAGAAAAGTTTCTTAATTGCTAAACTGCTAAATGCCCCATATTTATCTTTCAACTTTTACACTCTTCGGGAACATTATATCATAGGTTACTAAATGTTAATGAGTTTCAACAAGATAAACTCTTGTGACCTCAGACACATCCCAGTAGACAGGTTTGTTTCTCCCATATTTGTCAGTGACTTTCTGGCTATTTATTTTTGGCAACAATTTTGCTATGATGAAGTTATGTGATTCTTAAAGGAAGTTGGTAATTATTTGAAAGAAAAAAAGAGCACTTTATTTTTTCATAGCATTTTTCAAACTGTTCTTTTTTCTGGTATGAAACATGCCATAGATAACTTGCAGTATAATGCAAAATAGCAAAAGCTATTTTGTCTATTCAATACTCTATCCTAAGATTCCATAAAGGTGACAGGTTTCCATGGGCCATGCAATTCTACGTTGTATGGGCATGAAATGAAATGGATGCATTTTATAATCAGTTTGTGATTCCTGCTCACACAGATTAATTATTTACTGATACCCCTATCCTGCATGCACCAGAGAGAAAAAATATTGGCTTCAGGTATCTATTGCATTGTGTATAAAGTTAAAATTAATCACTTATAAAAGTGCTAAACACATAGCTTCTATTGTGGTTGGAATGGTCCTGTGTGTCTTAATTATTTTAGGCAATGCTATCAATAATTTCTAGTTATGGGATTTGATTTTCTTAGACTCCATAAAAGTCATAAGTATATTTATATTTTTGTATTGCAGATTTTTCAAAAGTATACTTTTCATAATTTTTTTTTTTAGTTTCTTTTTTTTTTTTTTTTTTTTTTTTTTTTTTTTTTTTTTTTTTTTTTTTTTTTTTTTTTTTTTTTTTTTTTTTTTTTTTTTTTTTTTGTACAGGGTCTCACTATGCAGCCCACACTCATAGTGATTCTCCTGCTTCCTGCCTCCCTAGAGCTGGGATTACAGGCGCGCGCCACCACACCCAGACTCTATTGCTGGCTCAGTGCACCGGAAGGCGGGGCTGGTGCGGCACGTGTAGTCAGGGATCGAACCCTTGCCCCTGAGCTTACTTAAGCAATCGCTTAGTCCGCTGAATTATACCACCAGCCCTTATTATTTTTACTAAAGAAAAACTTTTACTGTAACAAAAATGACTTACCTTTTTATAGTTTGCTGCTGTGTTATGCATACTTTATATTGGAAACATTTTTCAGACTCAGTGCTTCCAGAGCACATGAAACAGCCAGTACATGGTCTGCCTTCTTACTCTTTCACATTTTCAGATTCTCCAGTCAAATGCTAATTTGGAGACCTGATTTATGTAAAAGAGACTGGGCTAATATATTACACCTTCATGTATGTGTAAAATTCTTGTATGTCCAATATTTGCTAAATTTCTTGAGACATGATTTTCACTGAAAAATTTTTGTATGAATGAATAAATAAATAAAATGAATGAATGAATAATAATGACAACAGTGATTTATCTAAGCTCTTCTTTAAATTAAGACATTTATATTTATATTTTAAGTATCAGCTTAAAATATACATCTAAGATTTTTTTTAAAGTGTCCATTTTCCTTTTAAAGATAGTATTCTCATTTAAACTACATAGTATCTTTTTCATGGCACTTGGCTATTTTAATTACTGGTACTCATGGTCTCTGAATGTATAAATTAACTGAAAAATAACACAGACACAACAAAATACACACGCTGGTAGAGTTTATGTTTTTCAGTTACATGTTTTCTTCTTAGAAAAATAAAATTCAATTTATTAGTTTTGGAGCAAGTAGAAAAATGAAAAAAGCACAATCACTTGGATAAAAGTATTCTCTTTGGAAGAAAATAATCTTTGTGAAAAGAAAGTCATTTATTAATTTTAGTTCAAATTATCAAAAACAAGTTTTATAACAAAATTACTGAAAACTGGAAGAGTTCTATGTAGAAGTTTTCTCAGCTGTGTGAACACTAAGCAATTTATGGTTTGACACAAATAGCAAAGAGGTCTGATTTCTTCTTTCTGAGGTTCTCATGAATTACAGATCACAGCGCAGAAATTATAGTACTTTTAATTTCATTAGCAAACAATTTTGAATCAAGTATTCATACCTGGACTCCATGGCATTTTGGGAACTCTATGTTTCCTCTACCAATTCAGTAGACTCTGAGATTTTGTAACTTTTATTTAGAAATATAACAAACAGGGAGATAGACGAAGGAAATGAGCACAAGATCCAGGATGAGGGAGGAAAGGAGGACCCTGAGAGGAAATAAAGCAAATCCAGTATAATTGCAGTATGTATGCGCACAATTCTCCAAGAGAATGCAGTTGTTGTATATCATTAATATTTCCCAATAAAATTATAAAGCATTAAGTTAAAATTATAAAGTATTAAGTAACAGTTACTTAATACCATTGTTTATTGTCCCATAAAAGATGGTATAACTGTGATTTTTAAATTGTGCGATAAGGTAAATCCTCGTACTACTCAATTACTCTGATTTCAGATAGAAATGGTGATATACAACCTGAGATAGGAATAACAGAGAATATAAATTAAACACAGCGAGGAATGAGAAAAGCACATGGAAAAGAAGAAAGGGACCAAGAAAATTTCAATAGTGCATAATGTGTCTATAGAGTAGTAAGTTCCTTTTAAGAAGGGTTCACTTATTTACTAGGTAGGAAAGAGTCATTGATTCAGAGGTGAGCCTGATTCACTGATTCAGTCTAAGATTCAGAGGTGAGTGGGATGCAAAAGAGGTCAATGGAAAGCACACACAGATTCGAGTCCATTCTGCACTGGAGAGTCACTGTCAGGAGTTCCTCTCTGTTTTGGTCTCTCCATTTCAATGTGCCATTATTTAGTCTTTCTTCCTCTGGAGACTGGTTTCTCTGCTCAACATATGCTTTAAATGAAGTTTATGATGGTTTGTAATGACAAGGGCAGTACTTGGAACATTTTGCCTTCAGGCTGCACACCCAGCAGTTATTTGTCTTGCTCTCATATGAAAAATATTTATGTCATCAGCTAAAGTTAGTTTGCACTGAGTCAAATATTTAACCAGCTTTTGGGGAGCCAAGAGAATCAAAAGTCCTTCTAAGAATGTCTTAAGTTTAATACTCCAACAGCAAAGTATGTGCAGAAGTGAAATAATTTTTCAATAGTAGCAGTTTAAATATCTTCAATTCTTGTACATTATTCTGTAGTTCCTTTGTCTGTGTCATCCATGTGGATGAGTCACAGCCAATGCTTGACCAGATTGCTCTCTGTGAGAGCCTGAGAGAAAGTTTTCTCTTCATATGACTCTCCCCAGGCACACTATAGAACTTCAATCTCTTTCCTCTGTGGCTCCACAATCTCCTTGCTCAGAAAATTTGGAGCTCACCTGAGTCTCATGATATTGCAGTACAGGTTCTCCTATGTCCTGAGTCTTCGCTGACC
>PVKA01025303.1:0-33123 GCA_004027165.1 Ctenomys sociabilis
ACCAAAAATTGCGTATTTTTCAAGAATTTTTATAAAATAACAGGAAACAAAATAACAATTTATTACATTTATTCAATTCAAGAATAGGATAGCTGAAATGATTATCTGCCCTAGCAATACTCAGGACAGTCAGTGGCATTTAGGGTAAACTGTCAAGCATTTCAGTATATGTGATAGGGTTTGCCAGGTGGTTCAGCAGACTACAGCTCTGCTTAGGCAGAATACAGGGACTAGGGTTTGATCCCCAGCAACACAAGCTGTGCCAGGGCCCACTCAGAGGAGACTGAAACTGGGAGTGGTGTATGCTGTAATCCCAGAGTTTGGGAGGCTGAAAACAGGAGACTCACTACAAGTCTACATAGTGAGATCCTGTACACCCTACGCTAAATACATAAAAAATAATAAAAAAGAAAAATAAATAAATATGGCAGCCAGGGGTGTAGCTCAGTGGCACAGTGCCTGCCTGGTAAGTATGAGCACCCGAGATTAACTCCCAGTATAAGTAAGTAAGTAAATAAATAAATAAATAAATAAATGTGATGAAGCTTAGAAATCAGTATTTATCAAGTAAGACTGTGTACTGCTTTCTACATGATAGCCCCATTGTAATGGTGCCATGCTTTGTACCTTTCACCTATCCATAGGTTTAAATTAAAGAATATAACTTTCTCTCCCTCCCCATACACCCAGATTTGTATTCCTTTAAAATATCCGTTCCCTTGCTTATTTCATCATGCTAAACCTATTCAGGTTCATATATATGCATATATATATATATATATCAATAAAATCAACTTCATTAAGTCATTCTGAGGAGTCAATGAGTTAATGCATGTAAAATGTTTAGAAACCTATCTGGAATTTAGTGTTACATGGATGTTGTTAAGAAAAACACTATGCACAGGTGTTTCTGCTACAGCACTTAACCCACACTGTCACATTAGCAAAATTATACACTAGATAGAAGAGGGCTCAAAGGGAAAAACAAGGACAGGAACAAAGCTCTCAAAGCCTACAGTATGCTTTAATCTGGGAAGTAAGAAAACAACAATTACAAACACGCTAGAAGCAGAGCACAGTCTGCACTGGCCTTTACCTCTATAGCTGGAGTCTGTCCCTTTGCGTCTTTTTTCTTTTTTAATAGTTTTATTGAGAAACAAATAGCTATGAGACAGTTTCAAAACTGATTAGTAGGACACTTTCACTAATTAATACATTGCATATTGTTGTCTTAGTGATTATTCATTGTACAAGATGCAGACATGATATCCTGTCCACAAACACTATTAGAACAAATATCTCTATTAATTGAATTAAGAGAAGGTAGCTGTATATTCATCCCATTTTGAATATACAGATACAAAAAGGTCATCCATTTGTATCACCTTTTTTTGTTTAATTTTGTTACAAAAGGGTGTTCCATTACCATTTAAGTATTGCAGGTGTGTGAATTCAGCAAAATATTCCAGTATAGCCCAGTAGTCCAAAATAGTAATGGATTTTCTGTAGGACCAGCAATGTCAGAAGTTGTTAACTTGAGCCTTTTACAACTCAACAAACTAATATGGCTTTACTTTTTATCCCTCATGTTTATACTTTTCTGCTGGATGGTTAAGACTAAGATAAAAAAGACCTATATAACAAGAAATGTAACATTTTTATCTGATAAGGTCAGTCAAAATCTTCAGGATTTATCATGAAACCCTGGACCGCATTTTGTGTATCCTTCATCAGTGTCAGCCATGTGGATGAGTCACAACCATTGCTTAACCAATTTGCTCTCTGTGAAAGCCTGAGAGAATTTTTTTCTCCATGTGATTCTCCTTAGGCACACTACACATCATTGATCACTTTCCTCTGTGGCCTCAAAATCTCCTTAATCAGAAAATTTGGGACATAACAGTTACAGAGGTCAGTCATCAGTACTGTAACCTCATGTTACAGTATCCTGAGTCTTCACTAACTTTTAAAGGCTAGGGCCAAAATGTTGGCTTGCAGCCCTTCTCTTTTCTCTAATTTTCAGTCTGCAAACTGAGGTTGTTAACCCTCCAAAAGAGAAGCTTATTATTATATTACCCTGTAACATATGCAGTTGAGCTTAGTCTTACTATGTGTCTGAATATCAAACATTTTAGGCATAACATGGAATAGGTATTTTTTTATCAAGTATTGATATGTTAAACTTTAAGTCCCAACAGAATATGAAGAAAAAAATTAAAATATAAAAAAATTAAAAATAGAAATAAACAATTACATATTTTTTACACAGAAATTTAGAAATCTAATCATATACAGCATTGTAGCAGGACATTCCTGTGACTTTTTTCTTCTCTCTTGTTTTCATTTATTACACTTTTTTTGTTTGTTTGTTTAAACCAACATTTCATGTATTAACTCCTGAAAACTTTCTTTAAAATCAGTGACCTGGGGCCGACCAAATAGCTCAGTGGATTAAAGTACCTGCAAGCAGGTGCAGGGACCAGGGATTTGATCGCCAGCTTGCAGCGCCATCCTGGCTGGCCCACAAGGCGCGATGAGACAGCAATTGAGACTGGGCATGGTGGCGCGTGTCTGTAATCACTGCTCTTGGGAGTCTGTAAACAGGCAGATCACTGGGGGTCTAATCTAGTAGTGAGACCCTGAACACCCTGTAGACTCTTCCCTAAACATACAGGAAAAAAAAATAGAAATAAATAAATTAATTAATAAAAAGGGTCGGGGAGATGGCTCAGTAGAATAAGCTCTTCCCTGGCAAGCGTAAGGGCCTGAGTTCAGTCCCCGGTGCTGCCAAAATAAATAAATAAGAACAGTGGCTATAATATAGGCTGGTTATATCCAAAATAAAACTTCAATTCAGGAGTCTTTTTGATGTCTTAGTTCAACACAGGAAAATGCCATTTTGGATGTTACTCTCCACCTTACAGTTTCCTTTGTTGTTTAGTGCAGAGGGCTTTAAGGCCGTTCTCCCCATACTTTTTCAAAAAAAAATACTCATTTGGAAACTTAGAAGATTTTTTTTATTTTTAGAAATATTATTTATTTATTTACTTGATACAGGGTCTCACTATGCAGCTCAGACTCATAGTGATCCTCCTATCTCAGCCTCCCCAGTGCTGGGAACACAGACATCCACCACCATGCCTGATTTTGTTGGCCAGTAAGACCTGTGGTACCAGGGATAAAACCAGGGTCCTTGTGCTTACCTTGTGCTTAGACCACTGAGCTGTCTCTCCAAGCCCACTTATCAAATTTGTAATAATGTTGTGAATCATGAACGTTTTGTATTAATTTGAAAGAGTGTTTCATTTGATCACTTTGAATCATGGATATACTGGAAAAATATATTTGACTCAATTTGTTTTCTATGTTATGCTATCATTCTCCTGATTATAGTTAGGTATGAAAGGACTTACATTAAAAAGATATATATTATATGGGAACAAGTTACAGATAAAATTAAACAATCTGGAAGAGTTGATAATTGTTCTTGGAAACTACTTTCTTCTAGACTTAATATCCCTAAATAGTCTTTTCAGAAGTGGCTAGAGCCCAGTTACTGAGGGTTAGTGACTCCTGACCCTGTTAAACCTCTAAAATTGTGTGTGTGTGTTGGTGCACCCTGGTGGTGAGCAAGAGTCAGACACCATGCCTTTGGCTAATGTATTAATCAGAGAAGACAGCTGTACTATTTTAAATTCCTCTATATTTCATCCAGTAATAAACAAAGAAAGAAAACTCACCTCTGAGATTCCTCAGGACATTTTGCTGTTTTTTCCTTTCTTTGGTCATTGCCAATCACTTGTTTCTTTTCTTTTTTCTCCTAAACAATAACAGAAAATAAGTAAAGACTTCTGCTATTGTTCTAAAGTAAAGACCTCTAGAAAATGAAAGGTCTTGAGGCTGAGAGGAACAAGAAGAAAGATGTTTCTGCAAATAAGAAGTGGTTCTCAGCCAGCCAATGGTGCTTTGTAAAGATAACTCGTTTCTTATAGACTACCCAGTCTTACTGATGTACAATATCACCAGATAAAGAGAAATCAAGGACAGAGTAAGACATTAACTGCTGTTCAGCATCAAGAAGAAGAAGAAAGTAGTTCTATGCTGTAGATATCTAATCTACCAACTATCTCACCACAGCCTGTACAGGGGACCCATAATAAACACATCCTCAGTATCTTAAGCATAGAAATATCACACTGCAGCATCTACTTTACTTCATTTCCGCATCCCACATCCCCATACCACACTGGTTACAAGATTCTTTAACGTTATTTCAAAAGTATACTTACCTGATTTTCATTCATAACAATTATATATCTGTTCTTCTCTAAGCACCGATGATGCAAAGAAACATGACTTCTTATGCGACAAGTGCATTCTTCAGGGTGGGGCATGTTCCCAAATAACAATATGACAGTTCCTCACTCAGCACTAAGGTCTTTTTTATGGCTCTTTTCAGTGCCTCTGAGTTTTAATTATAAATAGAAGAATTATAAATTGAAGAAGTTTTATGCTTAAAGATTAATATATGAGTCCGTACAATTTTAATTTAATATAATATGATTTATAATATAAGTAATATAAAAGTCCATACATTACTAAGGATAATTGACTACATTTTAATCTGTTTTTAGACAGTAAACTCTAGAATCAAGAGTGGATTAGAAGGCAACATCTCAATTTCTTTTATAGATAAGACAGCAGGGACACAGAGAGATTAAGGGATTTGTTTGGTATTGGTAGAGCCAGCCCAGCCAGCACACTCTATGTTTCAGAGACCCACTCACCTCTGAAGGCATTTTGTTCTAACATCTCTCTCCCGGCTGAGATGCTAAACCCAGAGAACAGAAGCTTTTGTTGCATTTTAATTGTCTATGATTCTTGTGCTATTTTTGATGAAGAGAACTTTAATGTTTGCACAACTTTTACAAATGATGTTGTCTAGTTGATCTATCACTTTGTGAACGTGTCATATCAACACAACTTTCTTTGGCCATGGAGAAAAGTCCCTAATTATATGCACATTAAGACATACCACTGCAAATTATCTTTTAAAAAAATCTGTACTCCTAATGTGAGATAAACTGAACTGAGGAAACACAACTATTTATAAAACTCAAACTCATTTTTATTCAAGAAACATATTATTCATAATTTTATTACCATAATCAATAGGACATATACTAGAGATATGTTTCTGTAAAACTGTTTTCTTTCTCCGAGCTTTCTGGGAGAAACATAGATTACTTGAATGATGGTAGAAGAAGAAATATGAAAATACCTTAATATGGAGCTTTTGTGATTTTTCTGTCAATAATTTCTATTTCATTGCACTACGGTCCAATACTATGCATGGGATAATTTCAGTCTTTTTGTATTCACTTATGCATGTTCTAGGGCCTAGCATGTTGTCTATTTTAGAGAACATCCCATGTGCAGCTGAGAGGAATGTGTATTCTGATGCTGTTGGGTGGGACACTACGCAACGGTATACTACATCCATTTATGCACAAGTTTGGTTCAACTCTGTGATTTCTTTGCTGAATTTTTTTGTCTAGTTGATCAATCTCTTTGTGAAAATGGGTTATTAAAATTTCCTCTTATGGTTGTGTTACTGCTTCTTTGATTTTTTATGTCTGTTTAAAACCTTTCTTACACAGTGGGATGCTCCTGTATTCGGTGCACATATATTTGTAATTGTTATCTATTGCTCTTGCAGTTTTCTCCTAACAAGTATGTAGTAACTTTATTTATTTCATTTGATAATTCTTGATTTGAAGTTAATGTTGTCTGAAAACAGAATAACTATCCCTATTTTTTTTTATGGGTTCCTGTCACCTGTAGTACTATTTTCTATCCTTTTAACTTTTAGTCTATGAATTTCTTTTTGAATTAAATGTTTTTCTTATATACAGGATATTGTTGGATTTTGTTTCTTGATCCACTCTACCAGTTTGCTTCTCTTGACTGGTGATTGAGGCCATTTAGATTAATGGTTATAACTGATATGTATTGGCTTTTCTTTGTCATGTGATTTCTTGTTGTAGATTCCCTACTTTTCCCTGCTTGTTTGCTCTCCTTTGTGGGTCCTTTCTACTGTTGTTTTTGAAGTTGTGGTCATTTTTATGTCTTTCTGGAATATCTGTCTGCACTCTTTGTAGGGTTAATTCAATAGTCATGAATTTCTTCAGTTTTTCTTTACCTATAAATATCTTATTTCTCCATTAATTTTGAAGGATAGTTTTGTATTATATTAATCTGGTTTGGAAGTTGTTTTCTTTCAGGACTTGAGATACTTCACTCCAAGCTCTTCTTGATGGTTTGTGTTGAAAAATCTGCCATGATTCTGATGGGCTTTCTTTTACAGGTGATCTGTGTCTTTTCTCTAAAAGCTTTGAATATTTTGTTCTTGTGTGAAATTTCTGGGATATTGCTTATTATGTATCAAGGTGTAGATTTGTTTTGATTATTGTTAATTGGAGTTCTACATGTGTTACTTCTCTGTGTGTCAGCTTCATTTTCAATTTTTTTTTTTCTTTTGTGGAACCAGGGATTGAACTCAGGCCCTTGCGCTTGCCAGGAAAGTACTTATTCTACTGAGCCATCTCCCTGGCCCCTTCAGCTTCATTTTCATACTTGGGAAATTTTCTGCTATTACTCCTGGAAATAGTCTCTTTATATCTTCTGTATTGACTCCTGCTGTTTTGTTGACACTTGCTAGTCTTATTTTGTTTCTATTTGCATCATCTTGCAGCTATTGAATTGTTATTTTCTAGTTCCTTACTATTTTTCTGAAATCTTTCTTTTCATGATTTTTATGTGCAATGCTATCTTTAAGGTGTAAAAGTCCTTCCACAATTTTGCTCAAGCAGTTTTTCCAGCTTTAGTCAAAATTTTCATTTCCTGGATATCTGTTTGAGGCTGTTTCATATATTCTAACTTTTTCTTATATTGTTTATTTAAGGTTTTCATAATTTTCTGTGCTGTTCTAGCTTTTATCTATGTCTTCTTTAGATGTGCCCAGCAGTTATTTCATTATGGTTGTCATTTATTTCTTTGAAGGATTATTTCATATTTAATTTCTTCAATAACCTGATGGAGTTGTTTCTTTTACTTGAGTTGCTATTATTTCAGAAATTTCAAGTGTGTGACTTCCAACTTTTTTTATGTCCATGTCTCTTGGACTCGTTCCAGATAAGCTGAAGGTCTGAGACTGCATTTTTCTCTTTCATTTTGGCATTTTAGAAGTTCCTGAAGTTCACTGGGGCTCAGTGTCACCCCCACAAGGGTGGGATATGGGGGCACCTCACACAGGCTGCTGAAGCTCCATAGGCCTTACCATGTCCTAACTTTCTACATGTTATATTATTATGCTCATTCTCATATTTTCTTTCTTCCAGGAATTGATGCAAATCTACTTGATAGAACATTATTCACACACAAAATTTATATCATGTAACAAATTGTCTACAACAAAAACAAAAATTTCAGAGTTGGCCAGATAGCTCAGTGAACTAAAGTACCTGCTTATGCAGGTGCAGAGACCATGGTTCAATCCCAGGTATGCTATGCCAGCTCTACCCCCAGGGTGTGCCGAGATGGCCAACTGAGACAGGGCATGGTGGCACCCACCTGTAATCCTGGTACTTGGGAGACTGAAAATAGAAGGATAACTATGAGTCTGATCTGTGTAATGAGACCCTGTAAACCCTGTACTAAATTCATTTTTCAAAAATTCACTTTCATTCTCTTTGTATTAATATTATTTGATGTGGCCTGATTGTACCTGTATTATCTGTTGGATAAAAAGACATCTTATTGAAAATAGATTCTTGCAGTATGTAGAGTTTATCTCTTTTGACCTCATTATGAAGAAACAACTACAATTGTGAAAATAATACTGATTCTGACTCTACAGCTGAAGGGCTATTGGATGAAGTCTATGACCTTGGGGCATAAACTCCTAAGGCTGTCACTGACTCTTGTTAGTGGAATCTGCTGGTATTTTCTTATCACTAACCTAGCCTAAAACCATGTCCTAAGATAGTTTTTAAAAAATTAAGCCAGACACATAAGTTTCATAGGCTAGAAAATCTCCATCTGCTTCAGGAAGGAAGCTAATGAGAAGAAAGTCATTGATTAAATAAACAAAATGTTTCAGTGTGATCAGAAGATGTAGTATAGGCAGCAACATATTTGCCAACTATTAGTTCTTTTAAGGACAGAATTACACATATTGTAAAGTATTTATTTGACTCAATTTACAATGGGCACCTCCTGAAAAGATGTCACAGTATATGGTTCTGATTAGTTCAACTTGTCTTGTATCATGAATTTGGGCCAAAATCTTGAGAGAAAGGAATTAATTTTAAGTCAGAGCTTATGTATTTGGTGTCAGTTGACCTCTGGGAAATTGCACCAGTGCTACATAGAAGAGGTCCTGCTAACACAATGACTCTCAGTGTGTGTGCATTTTAGCAAATTTGGTGAAAAACAAGGTTCTTGAATCCAAGCTATAAAGACATGCAATATTGCATAATACAAGAGTGAAGCATATTACTATTTATATCTTTGATTCATTTTGATTTTCATTATTGCATGGTGATAGAATATAGTTTAGTCTTTGGAATGTGGAGTCAATATTTTTAGCATTGATTAAAGATTCTATGTGTCTTCCAGGGCATGTGTTTGGTCCTTTCATCAAAGATAGGATAGCTGGATGTGTTTGAATTTGTTTTTAGATCTTCTAGTCTGTTCTACTGATACTCAGGTGGGGGGTTGGGAGTCAGTATCATGTTGTTTTTATCGCAGTAGTTTTGTAGTCCAATTTCAAGTCAGTGATTTTCATGCCTTCTACCTTTCCTTTGTTGTCTAGAATTGATATTCTTATTCCAGGGCTCTTCTGGTTCCAAATTCATTTTAGGTGTTTTTAATCTACTTCTGTAAGGCATGCTACTATTATTTTGATTTAGATGACATTAAATCTCTACAACAACTTTGGGAGTATGACCATTTTTACTATGAGGCTCTTTCTCCTCAAGAGTTTCCTAATATTTTATCTCCTTTTTCAGAATACTATAGTTTTCAATGTAGAGATTTCTTGCTTCCTTTGTTAGACTCCTAAATATTTCTTTTAGTTTGATCCTATTATGAAAGGCAAAGTTTTTCTAATTTTTCTTTCAGTGAGTTTAGTCCTCTTGTATAAGAATGCTACTCATTTTGGAGTATTGATCTTGTACCAGCTATATAATTGAATTAGGTTACTTTATTAACTAATAATTAGTTGATTCAGTTAGTTAAATGTAGAAGTCTTTGGTTGAATTTTGGGGGCCTTCCATACAGAGTATCATTTCATCTGCAAATAATGATCATCTAACTTTTTCCTTTTATATCCCTATTTTTTTTATTTCTTACCTAATTGCTCTAGTTAATGTTTCCAACACTATTTTGAACAGGAGTGGTGATGTGGCACATCCTTATCTTATTCCTTACTTTACAGTGAGAGCATTCAGTTTTTGATCATTTAATATGATATGGGTGGTTAATTTGTCAGGGATGGCTTTTATAAATCTGAGATAAAGATCGTCTTGTAGGGCTTTTGCATGAATAAGTGTTGATCTCTATCAAATGCTTTTTCTGTGTCTATTGAGATAATCATTTTGTCCTTGATTCTGTTGATATGGTGTGTTATATTTATGGATTTGCACATATCGAGCTGTCCATGCATCCACAGAATGGATTCTAGTTGGTAATGGTGTATAAATTTCTTGATGATTTGCTATATTCTGTTTCTCATAAATTTTTGAGGAATTTTGTTTCTATGTTCCTTAGGAAGATTGGCCTATAATTATCTTCCTTAGTTGGGTCCGTCTCTGACTTTGTTATGGTAATATTTGCTTCTATGAATGACTTTAAGAGTACTGCCTCCCTTTCAATTTCATGAGTTTGACAAGTAATGACATTAGATCTTATCTCAATTTCTTATATAATTCAGCAGCAAATACCCCTACATATTAAAATAGAAACACTAAACCTACTGGAAGAGAGAATAAGAAAAAATCTTTAAGATGTAGAATTATGCAGAGATTTCATGAACAAAACTCCAGTGGCATGAGAGATAATACAAAGAATCAGCAACCAGGGTCATATCCTATCAAAAATAGTTTGCACAGTAAAGAAAAAAAACTACCAACAGAGCTGTAAGATGACCCATAGAGTGGAAAAAATAGACTAATATCTAGAAATGATAAAGACTTCAAAAAATTCAGGCCCTCCCCTCAAATTTAATAAGCCAGTCCTTACATGGTCATCTGAAAAGAATAGGTCCTACTCAAAACAAGAGGTACAAATGGCAAATAAGTGTATGAAAATGTTCAACATCACTGATTATTCAACATATGAAAATTAAAAGAACACTGAGCTTCCATCTCACTCCAGAAAGAATGGCTATCATCAAGAAATCAACCAATAACAAACATTCACATGGCTATGGAAGTGTGAACTGGTCCAACCACTATGGAAATCAGTGTAGACATTCCTCAAAAAAATGACTACAAGTTCTAACTCTATTTCTGGAAGAATATAAGACACCATACCATGATGGTATACGCACATCCGTGTTTATAGTAGCATATTTTGTAATAATTAAATCCTGAAAACAACCAGATGCCCATCAATTGAGGAACTGACTAAGAAGATTTTTTTATACAATGGAGTGCTACACAACCATAAAGAAGGATAAACCTCAAGTATTTATAGCCAAATAGATGCACTTCTAGACCATACTCTTAAATGAAATATCTATTTCACATGTGTAAATTTCACATGGTTTCTCTGGTATGGGAAATTAAAAGTGTAAGTAAGATTCAAAGTATATAAAAGACAGTATGAAATAGTAAGAAATTGTTTAAAAGTGAAGTGGAACAGGAATGACGAAAGAAAGCAGGAAAAGAAAACAATGAGAAGAAAAGGATAAAATGGAAACAAAGCTCTGTAAATAATGAGGAGAAGAAAAGTTGGGAGGATGGGGGAAGAGGAGAAAAAAGAGAATCTAAGACACGCACAGGTGCAAGTTTCCTATGATGAATGTTATCATTGTGTATATCTAAATTGTACCAACAAACTTAATAAATAAAATAGTGAACTAAGAAATCTGAGAACCAATGTTTCCCATGACATCTTGGTTGCTCCCTATTATTCCACAATAACATAAGGAAAAACTGAAAGAGCGGTCAGTCTCTGGCTTGGAGAAGACACATACACTAGAAAAGATCTCTGGGCTTTTTCTTTGGGTGCTCTCTTCCTCTTACATTCCATAGTCCTAATGTCTTGGGGGCTAATCTACAGAAACTGGGACATCCTTGTTCTTGGCCCCGTCTTTGTTCCACTACAATTTAATGATGAAGACAGATGATGTAAAAACCCCTAAATGCTATTCTTTCTCTATTATCTGGCCCATAGCACAGCTGTGGTACCTCATTGGATGCTGGCCTAATAGTTTTTATGGAGTCAGATAATTATTCACAGAGCTTATCTTCATTTAACACATGCTGGTGAGAAATATAATGGCAGAATACAGAAAACATTATCTGCTTTAACACAAAATTGACTTCCAACTCTTTGACTCTGGTTCATACTGTAAAAGGGAAATTAATACCCTGCTTTATGTTGCTATGAATGTTTTTGCTTAACCCTTGCACCATAACTTCACAATCATGTATATGTGTTAAATCATCCCAGGAAACATCAATTCTCTGCTCACTAAAGATCCTCAAAAAGGGTTGCCTCAGTTACACTTCTGTCATTGCTGGGACAAATACCCAACACCCAAAATGAAGGAAGGAAAGGTTTATTTAGTTCATAGTTACAGGATCTTTCAGTCCATATTCAGCTGGCTCCAAGGCAGACTGGCACATGGCAGTTCATGGTGGCAGAAGAAAGCAAATAGCAAGCTGGAATTCTTCCCAGTTTCATCTGGAAGGAAACTCAGCAAAATGTATGAGGAAATTCTCTAGGACAAAGCACAGAACCACATGAGGGTAAGAAAAGGGACAATCCTTGCAGCTCAGACAAGGTTGGGAATAGCTGTACTCTTACTAACCAGCAAGGAAAACCTAAGGCACAAGATCAATGAAGGAAAAGTACACCAGGGGAGGCTGAAGGGCAAGGATAAGAGGTTTGAACTCAGCCTAGATAACTTAGCCACTTAATGAAACCCTGTCTCAAAGTTAAAAAGAAAAAAAAGATTGGGAATGTAGTTTGTTATGAAGGCCCTTGGATTAATTCCAAGCATAACAAGGGAGAAAAGGGGTGGGGTGAAAGAAAAGGAAAAGGCCATGGAAAGGGGAAAAGAGTAGGAGAAAGGCCAGGAAAGGAAAGGAAGGGAGAGGGAAAAAAAAGGAGGGAAGAAAGAGACTGAAATAGAGAAGAGAGAAGGCAAGATCATGTCAGTGTGCAAACACATAACGCAAATTCATATAATTATCTACCAAATGTGGTTAACATATTCCTTTAAATATCCTTTGATCATGCTTTATAATACTTCAGGATATCCAGTTACAATATATAAAAAAGAACAAGTCTGAAAATCAATCACCAAATGTTTGAAAACAGCCTTCAAATAGTGATGTCACAGGTCTCTGGATTTGCATATTACCATAACAAGTATCTTTTTAGACATACTTGATGCAAACATCTAGAAGAGATTGCCAACTGTAAAATATTTAGTTTCAAGTGTTACTTAGCCTATGGAATAAGCTTCTTCCCTTGAGTTAATGACTTTAGACAGTTTCTTTCTTTAGTTTCCAAGTTCATCTTCTTAACAGAAACTTTGCTTGCCTCTTCCTGCATGATTATAACCACATAAAAGCTTATATTCCCAAATCAGACTTGCTTTAAGGCTTCCAGCCAACCTAAAAGAGTCCTGAGCTCCTTAGTATTTGAGAAAGGAAGAACAATGTCCACAACCTACTCTGTCCTACAGTGGAGCTTTAGGAAGAACATTTGAAAGGCTAATTATATTTTGTGTTCATGTAGTATCTAATATTATTTCAGATCTCTAGAATGAAAACCCTTTTCTCCATAAATTGAGATTGTCTATCATATGTGATGAACCAGGGAGATAGATCAGCAAGCTCCTTAGCTCCATCCCAAGTATCCCTCCTACCCCTCCAAAAAAGAAAGAAATTGTCTATCATATATAGAAAGCTGAAAAGGCTGGGACATAGGTTCTTGGCCTAGATTCATCACTGTCCCACACTTTGCTTGAGGAGCCAGGGACATTAAGTGGATGCCATGGAGAATTCTCTCTGGAAGTGGCTTCAGGGTTGGTGACAACAAGATCGAGCTGTCAAAGAGAATGTGCCAGCAGTGCTACTGAGAACATAGCATTCAATCTCTAGTGCCAGAGCTGGCATGGGTCCATCTCTCTGCATCTGGTGCTTTGGAAAATAAGCGAGCAGTGTCTTCGTTATGGTACTGGATCCCTGCTGCAAAGCTTCTTTGTTTACAGAGGGCCAGAACAAACAAGATTTAATCAGGCAACCAGAAATACTAAATTCTACCTTGATGACATGCCTTCCCCTGATGAATGTGAAACATATTCCCTACTGGAAAACTGTTGGAGAGAAGAATCTGAGGCCAACAATCATCTAACCATCTGGTTCATGACAAAAGGAAGAAGAAAGATGCACCTCAAGTAAACTGTAACTGACATATATAAGAATCTGGAGTCATCCTTGCTAGAATTGATAATTTTGGCCATCAGATTTAGGGCTGTCTCCTAAATATTAGCCCTTTCAAGAAGACAACATGCCCATAGAGAATGGTAGATTTACCTATTCACATTCATAGGGAATATATTTTAACTTACATATTTCAAAATTAAACTTCCCTTAGTATTCTTTCAGTATTGAAACTCATAGTGAAGCTGCCACACTAGAAAGCGATTATAGGCTGTTTGTATCAGGGACAATAACTTGTGAGACTAAGGCTACCTGACATCAGACCAGTCATCTGCAGCTTTGGCTTTCATGCCTACGCATGCCTCACTACCATGCCTTCGGACAGCGTTTCATGGTGTATTTTTGAAAATTTACTAGCAGTAGCTTATCTTGTCAATTACAAAATACAATTAAATTTTAAATAATAATTTCAAAGTTTTTAAAAAGTTAGAGATTGTTCACTTGTTATACTAGAAGAGCAGAGGAAACATAGATTTTGCTCTGTAGGCTTTTTATTGAATAATCTAAAAGAGGGCCAGCCAAAGAGCTCAGCAGATTAAAGCACCTGCAAGTAGGCTGAGGGGTCAGGGGTTTGATCTCCAGGCCTGCCGTGCCAGCCCTGTCCCTAGGGGCTCCCAGAGATGGCAATGGAGACTGGTATGGTGACACATTCCTGTAATTCCAACTCTTGGGAACCTTTAAACAGGCAGATCATTATGAGTCCAATTTAGTAGTGAGACCCTGAACATTCTATAGACCCTTCCCTAAAATACAAAACAAAATAAAACATAATCCAGAACATACAAATCAGATACTGTATGTTAAACAATGTTTTAATTGATAAAAAGAAAAGCTTTACAAGCAGCCCAGAGGATTAAAGCATGTTCAAGAAGGTGTAGGGACCAGGATTTCGATTCCCGGGCCTGCTGAGCTGGGCCCTATCCCCCGGGCATGCTAAACCAGCAATTAAGACTGGGTGTAGTGATGCACACCTGTAATCCCAGCTCTTGGGCAGCTGTAAACAGGTGGATCACTAGTCTGATCTAGAAGTGAGACCCTGAACCCCCTTAGATCCTTCCCGAAAAAAGAAAAAAAAAAAAAAAAGAAAAAATAAAAAGAAAAGAAAAACCTGCTTTGTGATGGTCAAATGGAAACTAAATAGGAGATAGTGGGCAATCAGTTATGACTGAACAATTTTTGACTGTAGATTCTAATGTAATCTGTGAAAATTTATTATGTTTACTATGACAGGGACAAATTTGAAGATAAAACTAAGCATAGATAGGTCATGGAGTGTTACCTGTATGGACAGTTTGTCATAAGAATGTCTTCCTTTTAAGTTTTTACATTAAAAACTTACCTGTCAATTAAGTCAGTGTTGTTCTGATTATTAATCATGCTTTCCTTTCAAATTTGATCCAAATTTGTAAATTTGTGCTTATTATTTAGTCAAGTACTTTATGTGACCTGTTTCTTTTTTTTTTTCTTTTTTTTTGTTCAGTACTGGGGGTTCAGCTCAGGACCTGAGCTTGCCAGGAAAGCGCTTATTCTACTTGACCATCTCCCTGGCCCCCATGTTTCCAACATACAATCTGTTGTTAAGTTGTCCACACTTCTCACTTAGGTTTCTTATCCTAGGAAGCTATCTTTTAAAATTTGTGTACTGACCTCTAGTTTGATTATATTGTGTAAAAATTATGTTAAAAGAAATATGCTAATGGTGGGGAAGATACTTGTTATTTTATAGTTGTAAGAATAGCCTTAGATATTCAGATTTTATTTACTAACAGAGAAGATTCAAATATCATAGGGGTATTTTACAATTTGAAGGTCATAAGAATGAAGCGGTCATCAGATTCTTTTCACAATACATTTTGGGTTGGTTTTCTTTTTTTCTGCTGGGTTCACAGGGTCTACAGGGTCTCGCTATATAGATCAGACTTGTAGTGATCCTCCTGTTTTCGGCCTCCCAAGCACTGGGATTACAGGCTCATGCCACTACACCCAGTCTCAATTGCCCTCTCAGCATGGCCTGGGGGTGAGGCCAGTGTAGCTCACTGGGGATTGAACCCCGGCCTCTGATCTCCAAATAAGCAGGTGCTTTAGTCCACTGAGCTATCTGGCCTGCTTATATTTTTTTTTCTTTAATATTTTAAAAAATTTACTTTTCTATTTCATAGGGGAGATAATTAGATATTCATGAAGGAGATAAATTACTCATTTGCCTATGATGTTTTAAGAAGTTCGTGTTTTGTTAAAACACTGAACTATGCTTAATACATATTTGTGATAGTTGTTTTAGTGCATTTATGAATGATGAGCTTCGTGTATGAAGTTATTTTTTATTTAAAATTAAATGAGGAGGTAGTGTCTGAGATGGTCTGTAGTATTGTTTCAGAGTGGCTGTGGCCTGGTTTTGCAGCCTGTCAGTTTTCCTTTGCTTATCTGAGCTACTCAGTACTGTCTTAAATTTCTTCTAACTGGACACAGTTATTGTCAGTTTCTCTAACAGTTTGCAATTAAAGCCTGCTTCAGCACATGACAACCAAATGCTTATATGAAAGCCTAGAAAACATCATGTAAGATGAACTGAAAGTTTGGATTCAGATTTCAGGAAGCTTAGGATGGAATCATGACTTCCATTTTCTTTGGGTGATTTGTGAGGCAACTAATGAATACTTTGAACCTCAATTTCTTCAGCTAAAACATAAAGAAAATATCCTGATAGATGGTTGAAGAAATAAAGGAAAACAAAATAAAATAAAATAGTAGTCACCTTAAATAAATTAAAATATTTAAGGGCTTTAAACACGGAAACTTTCTATATTACCTAAAATTATCTTTGGAAAGTTGACAACATTTTCCCTACTAGATTATAAACTATGTCTTTAAATCAGTTTCTGATCCAGCAAAAGCAACTACAAAGTCTTGGTTGCATAAAGAACAAGCAAAGATTTGTTCCTCCCTAGGGCCTGAGGCTGATTGTGGCCTCAGCATGTCCCCTTGGGCTCTGTTTTCATTCTTGGGCCAGCTGTCAGCCAGTGTCCCTTGATGACAACCTCTTGGTATGATGAATGATAAGAAAACAAGAAGCCAAGTCAAACTTTGTTAAGATATTTAAATCCTGCTCAAATATGATGTTCTTCAAAGTGATATGCATTCTAAAGACCAGGCCTAAAATGAATAGGACAGTAAAGTATTCTCCTTATATAAATTGGGTGCTAGGAAAAGTGAACATTCATTGAAGAATACTACTACAGCTATTGATAAGCAGAAGCAATAGCCTTTTTCTTCTTATAATCTAAAACAAAACCTGGTACAAATTAAGTGTATGAAAGGAGTTTGATGAGTGTAGTCATAAATTTCAGAAACATATATAGATGGAAATAGCTCTAAAAGTATTCTTAGAAACCATTTAGGTCAAAGGAGGAAAAACAGTACAGATTATCAGTGAAATATAACATCTCTAGAACCTGGAATCACTAAAGCTGAAAAAGGGCAACTGGCAGAAAAGAGGATAATAAGTAGATCTCTGGAATTTGGGAGACAGTGGATAAGAGAACTAGAAACTACAAAGAAGCTGAAGGAACCAAGCATGATGCAGAGACAAGAACAAAGCAGTTAGGGAAGTTTAATTCAGGCCCACAGGAATAAGAACCCATCTCCATAGATACAATTAAGGTTAGAGAGAGCCAGCAGGCACAACAGAAGAATAAGACTAATCCAGCAGTCCTAATTCTAGGAAAAGCCTACTTTTGTTGCAAATTACAAAGTGTGGGGTTTCTCTCTGAAAGTGACACCTTCGGTATGCTGAGCTAGACTTGGAAAAGAAATCCAGCCAGTGATCAGCATATTTGAGAGTGTTTAATCAGTAACCATTTAGGGATGTGATTAGTTGTCTACGACTGAGTCATAGACTACTATACTATGGACTGTGGTGTCACCATAAGCAAAAGTAGGCAGGAGATAGTCAAGAGGGACAGGAATCTGTTTAGGCTGGAAAGGACACAGAGATCCCAACTTCTGTGGTGAGAAGTTACCTTTTCCTCTTGAATTATTCCTTTCCAAGTATATTGTGATACTCTCCAAGGTGGTTCTTGGCAACTTATCATCTCTTGTGGGATGTGTGAGCCCAAAAAACTCAAAGGTACTATAGTCTGCTGCATTCACTGGTTCTACTGGCTCATTTCTCCATGGAGCTCTCTAGGGTCACCAGTAGTCACATGCTTCTGCAGGTTGAATTACCCCCCTATGCAGTCCATACTCATGGTGAAAGTGGCACTTGCCAGCCTCTTCTTTATTGAAGTTTGTTCTTCGCTCTCCATGGACTTCAGTTCTCACTTCAGATCTTTCCTATTTCTGAGGGACCCCCTTCCCTCCTTCCTACTTTCCTCACATTCTGTATTTCTAGGTCTGAAGATAAAAATCTTAGAAAAGCTCTTTTTGTCCATCTCACCACCTTGCTATCTTCCCAGAAGTCTCTTTTCTAGTTTCTTCTTGTTATTATTTTACTGTCTTGTTGTTTTGCTCTTTTTCTATTTTATTAGTTTCTTTTATCTAATTCTATTAATTTTTACTCCTTAACAGAATTTTCTATGTCACTTTTATTTCCTCCTACTCATTGTACTTTTCTCAGTTTTCAAATTTCACTTTTCCATTATCCCATTCTGTACTACCTTTATCATTATTACTGTAATTATGTTCTTCATTAATCTTTAGCTGTATAGTTAATTCTGCTGTCATTATTGAATTGAACATAACAACTCATGCCAAAGATTTTATAAAAGGAACTAGTAAAAAGCTAAATGAACTAAACAAAATAACACAAAACATGAATGACAAGTTTGGCAAAAATAAAAAATATTGAATCAATAAAAAAGTACCAAACAGATATCTAAGAGACGATGGGAAACAAGATGACTAACACGAGTATACAATGACCAAATCAGAACTTAGGATTGATACCAGTAACCATATGCTAAGAGATACCCCAAAATCAAGTGATGATAAATTAATGGATTAAAGACACGCTAAGGGCTGGGGTGATGGCTCAGTGGAATAAGCGCTTCCCTGGCAAGCACAAGGGCCTGAGTTCAATCCCTGGTTCCATCAAAAAAGAAAAAAAAATTATCATTAAAAAAAGACGTTCTAGATGGGACAAGAGATGAATCTATTGAAATCAGCAAAAAAAAAATCAAAAGCAACAATATGGCATAAAAAACCTGTTTGCAAGAAGTACCAGAAAGGGTTGCAAATACGGAGAAAGTATTTAACATGCAGACAAATGAGGTACCTAGAAATCCCAATAGCTATTAGGATAAAAGGAGTCTCCACCCTACTAAAAAGTCCCAGGGTCCCAATATAAAGACAGAATATTAGAAGCTGCCTCAGAAAAACAATAAGTCACTTACTAAGATAAACTCGTGACAATGACAGCACCCTTCTCAACATGTGCCTTATGATCAGGAGAGTTCACAGTGAAGTTTTAACCCCTAAAACACCTTCTAACCTAGACTGACATAACCTGAAAATCTGTCTTAAAAATTTGTGGAGAAATTGGGCAATTTCATAATAAAGAGCACATAAAAACATTTCTGACTACCACTGTCACATTTAAAATTTTTTTGAATGAATGCTAGAAAGAGAAAAATAAAACTAACAATGGCAAAAAGGCTAACGGAGTGAATATACCAGATAGCGGGCACAGTTATATAAAAGAAAAACGTAGGTAATGAGCAAGAGGAAAATAAGGCAATGACACGAATGAGTCAGTACGTCTCAGTCATAAGGCCCAATGTAACGTCTGAATTCCACAGTCAAAAGACAAAGAGTAGCAGAGAAAATCACACAAAATCCAACAGTATCCCATATACAAGAAATACAAGGAACCTACAAAGAAACTGATGGGCTGAAAATCAAAAGGTAAAAAACAATATTTGATGCAAGAGATACTTAAAAAAAAGCAAGTGTTGTTATCTTACATTAAAACAAAGTTGGATTCACTGAAGGTTTATTTTCTTCCTTTCTTTTGTATTCTTTTATTTGATCCTTCTTTCTTTTTTGATAAACTCTTTGAATCAGTAATTCTTAGTATTCTTTTTGCCCTCATTTTATTGATCTCTGATCCAGTCATTATTATAATTTCCTTGTCTGTATTAGCTTTGGTTTGGACTGTTCCTGTTTTTTCTACGGGTTGGAGTGCATCATTAGGTTATTTGGACAACTACTTTGCAAATCTATATATTAATAAATTAAATAATTTAGAGTAAATGGATAAATTTCTAGATACATACCAGTTACCAATATTCAACCAAGAAAATTTCAATAAATAAGTGTAATGCATCACATAAAAAGAGACAAGAATAAAATCGCATGATCATCTCAATAGGTGTAGAAAAATCACTTGACAAAATACAACATCCTTTCATTATATAATCACTGAGAAAAATAGCTTTTGAACTACCTGATTTCAAACTGATAAAAGCCATTTATAACAAAACTGCAGGCAAGAGAAAAACCAAAAGCTTTCTTCAGGAACAAGATAAAGATAAACTTTATCACTTCTCTTTTTATTACAGTATTTGAAACATTGGCAGGGCAATTAGGCAAGAAAAAGAAATAAAAGGGATATTTATAGGAAAGAAAGAAGCCAAATTATGATTATTTACATATGAAATGATCCTTTACATAAAAGATCATGAATTACTCATATGTAGTAACCAAATTCAATAATGTAGTAGGATACAAATGCAACACACAAAAAGCAAAAGCACTTGTGCGCACTAATAAAGAACTTACTTAGAAAGAAATTAGGGAAAATATCATTTATAATAGGACCAAGAAAATTATAAGCTTACTACTTATCCTAGCCATGGATATGAAAGACTTTTAAAATGAAAACTGCAATAATCTGAATAGATAAATAAGAGATAAGAAAATGGAGATGTCTCCTGGTCCTAGATAGGCTAAAGCAATATAGTCAAAATGGCCATGCTTCTAAAATTGATATACAGATTAACACTGTTCCAACAGAAATTCAAACAGCATTCTTTACAGAACTGGATAAAACAATTCTAAAGTTCATATGGAGCCAGAACAGACCAAAAATAGCAATAGCAACTCTGGGCAAAAAACCAAGGCAGGTGGCATTACAATTCAGACATAAATTTTATTAGAAGCTACTGTGATGAAAACAGCATGATACTGGCACTAAAACAAACATGGAGATCACTGGAATAGAATAGAGATGCTGAAACAGCTCCAAGTACTTTCAACAATTTGGTGTTTGACAAAAGGGCCAAAACCACCCCGGAGGAAAAAATAAAAACATTGGAGGAAAGACAGCCTCTTTATAAAATTGCATCCATCTACAGAAAACTGACTCTATTCCCCATATCCCTCTCCATGTAGTACACTAGAATTAAAATAGGTCAAAGGACTAAATGTTAAATCAGAAACAACTTGCTGGAAGGTAAAATGGATAAATTCTAGCAGTCACACACATAGGCAAGGACTTTCTGAGCAGATCCCCAGTTACACAAAAATAGTTCCAAGAATCAACAAATGGGATTATGTTGAATTATAAAGCTTCTGGACAACAAGGAAACAACAGAATAAAAAGACAACTTACACAATGCAAAACCATTTTGCCATTCATCCCACAGAGGACACATATTTAGACTATATAATGAATTTTAAAACTTAGGTACCTCAAAATAAAAGCCCTAATCTAAAAAAATAGGCACAGGGACCAGGGAGATGGATCAGTAGAATAATCACTTTCCTGGCAAGCACAAGGGTCTGAGTTCAATCCTTGGTTCCATCAAAAAAAAGAAAAAAAAAATAGGCAGGTAAAATGAATAGACACCACAGAAGACGTACAAATGACCAATAAGTACATAAAGAGATGTTCAAAATCACTGTCCATTAGAGAAATAGCACGAAGATTCTGTGTCATCCAGCAATAATGGCTATGGCAAAGGAGTCACATAATAGTAAATTCTGGCAAGACTAGGAAGGAGAGAAACATTTCTACGTGGTTGATGAGAATGTAAACTAGTACAATCACTATGAAATCAGTATGGAGATTCCTCAAAAAAAGTAAAACTATAATTTTCTTTTGATCCAGCAATTTCTCTTCTGGGTATCTTCCTGAAAGATAAAGATATCATACTGCAGAGGTACATATGTATATTTATAGCACATATTATTTACTTTTCTCATTGCTAAGACAAAATATTCAACACCAGAGTTTAAAGAAGTAAGGATTTATTTTGAATCATGGTTTGTAGAGGTTTCAGTCCATAATCAGTTGGCTCCAAGGCAGGGTGGCATGACAGGGGAGTCACAGAGGAGTAACAGTCCATGATGGCAAAGGCAGGAGGCAAAAAGCTACAAGTATCAACCGCAACTCCTTTCTGCACCTTTTATACTCTATCTAGCCTACTTGGCTTAGCATAGGTGCCAAACCAATTGGTAGAATGATTTAGTAATAACAAAAGCTTAAGCCCAGCACCACAAATTCTATACCCAGTTACCTCTGAAAAAACCCCAACTGTAACTCTATGAGGCTTTGAGGGGACTTCTGGACACAAGCTGCAACATAGTAGCATAATTCATTTTAGTGAAATATTGGAAACAGCCTGTAGGATCACCAATAGATGATAAAGAAAGTGTGGCATTTATACACAATGGAGTATTATTTTCTCATAAAGTCATATGTTGGAAAATGAATGTTCCTTGAGGTCATCCAGTTAAATGACTTAATCAGACACATAAGTTTATTTATTTATTTATTTTGGCAGAACTGGGAATTGAACTCAGGCCCTCAAGTCACATGAGTTACAATATGTCAATTTCTTTTATGTGAGAAATCCAAAATATAAACAAAGACAAAAATAAAAGATGCATACTAGGAAACCGGGAAATAAATCCTTTGCGAAAGGGAAGAGAACCTCGAGAGAGAGGGGAAACACATGGAGAAGATGTATATACCTGTACCAACTTCCCATGGTGAAAGAAATCATTATGTGCTACAAACATGTACTAATAAAGGTTGCAAATAATTTTTAAAAATCACTCAGCCCTTCCACCTAACTTTAAAACCCAAAAGCTGAAACTCCTAAGGTTATATGATGTACACAAATTTACAGCTAGCCTAATGACTGTCTGTGGTGGTGTTTGAATAACAGGTAACATGAAGTTCAGCTTTCCTTCCTAGCCTGGAGTGAAAGTACAAGCAGGAAATCTTC
The DNA here is from genome assembly GCA_004027165.1 of Ctenomys sociabilis. Classification (NCBI taxonomy): domain Eukaryota; kingdom Metazoa; phylum Chordata; class Mammalia; order Rodentia; family Ctenomyidae; genus Ctenomys; species Ctenomys sociabilis. Next base: position 22,973 of record PVKA01025303.1, read on the forward strand.
CATTCTGGAATACACAATTAGCTCTGTTAAACAGGGCCTGATGCTGAAAAAAAGAGTCATATATTCAATACTTTTTTACATCAACTGTAGACAACTGGCTCAGAGCTATTGACTACAAAGTGAGAAAGAGATGAAAAATGCAAATATACCCTCACTTGAAGAAGTATCTGAATCATAAAATGCACTGATGCTGGAAGCTATCTTGCTATTTTTTCCTTCTTTTTTCTGTTTTATTAATGTTACTCAGATATACATTTCTTTGTCAGTTGTTTGGAGTACTTTTGTGAGTTACCTTCTACTTACACAATTAGTTGAATTTTCAATAATTCTTTTTTGCTCTAAGTTCAAAGTTAACCAGGAATGATCAGTATGAATGCTGTTATTCTACGTTGACTCCTAGCTATCAGGCAAAATATGCTTTTTATTCACAAGTAAAATTTCATCCCCCCAGCAAAAGATAAATCAGAAGATCTGAGAGAGTAATGAAAATAATTTAGCTGTTATATAAAATCTGTAATACTAATATTTCACTTGTTTTGCTAGAGGTTGTAGCGGACAGACTAAGATCAATGAAAATTCTCCTCTGTGGCACCCACAAGGAGACACTGGAGTGGAAGTTGGTTTACTACCACAAAGCAGAGACCAACAAACATTCACAGTTCTATTACCTTTGCTGGTGATTTTATTATAATAGAAAAACAATAGTAAAAGATTGTTTTGGAGTATTTTAAAACTTGATTTAATTTTTTAGGCAAAAGAATCACTATAATTCTTACCAATAGCATAATCATCCTACTGCTTTTCTATACCCTATATGAACTATGTGTTGCTCAGATTTAATCTAAATAGAGTATAAAATTTAACAAAAACTTTTATATCAGTTATCATTACAAGGATTTAAAGTCTTTGTAAATCTGGTTTATTGTTTTAAGACTAAGGGTACATGGTTTCATTGATTTAGTCCCTAGAATATAAAAATGTATTGTTTTTATTTTTCCCAAATATTCCTTTATAAGGTCAAACATATAGTCATGATGTATAAGTATCGCCAAATTATTTTGTTAGCGCTATCCTCTTCTATGCCAAATAAGTATTGTATTTAACTGCTTAACATAGAGATATGACCTAAAGGGCTTAAATACTTCAGGATTTCTAGAGATAGACTGCTTAGGACCAGCATAAGGAGACCCCAGTGTCTAACTCTTAGATGCAGCCTAAACCTGTGAGTTGTCCATGACTCACTTGTCAAACAGATATAGCTGAAATTATCTTAAGGAGTATGACTAAACTGCTTCCACTTAAAGATGATTTAGACACTCTCTAACTGAATATACGGCAGGAAGTATTTTCTTTTTCACAAATTATTGCATCCACCAAGAATATTTAGAATGGCCAAAGTAATTTGAAAAATATCTACCTATAACCTTAAATAGGTCTATTAATGCTCAAGCTCTCAGGGAGAAGTAATATGTAAAATTCAGCCCAGAATTAGACACAGATATTATCCTGGAGACATTTGTTGTTTAATTAACTTTGATTCAGAGTCTCACAACTCTAACAGCAAAGAAGCAAAGAGAAAAGCAGTATCAAGCAACTAGTAGTGCAGCAGTTTTCAAATAGGAAGGAGGACAAATACAGAATTCATGAACTGCAAGGTTAAAAGTTCCTGTTATTCCTCAGAGGACCCAGGCCACCATTGCTAAAAGTTAATCCTTTAAACCAGCCCTACCTTGTAAAATATAAGATGTAATCCTTACCTTACCTATGTTCTAGAAGGGAAGCAAAACTTCTTCAGAAGAAATGGTGTTTTTCCAGTTATTTCAGGAGGTCAGCATAATCATAGCACCAAGCTATAATTAATTCATTGAAATACTAAAAATAAGGGGAAATATAAGCAAATCTCTCACTAGTGAAAGTGCAAAGGTCCTAAACAAAAATGTCATCCAATAGGATCTGCAGTGGTTAAAGAGGGTGACATGGGCCAGGGCGATACCTCAGCAGAATAAAATGCCTGCTTAGGCAAGCACAGGGACCGCGACTCTATCTCCCACACCACACGCTGCGCCAGCCCTGCCCTTAGGACCAGCTGAGCCAGCCACAGAGTCCAGCGTAGCGGTGCACACCAGTAATCCCAGCTCTGGGAAGGCTGAAAGCAGGAGGATCACCACGAGTCCAAGCTGCATAGTGAGACCCTGAAGCAGCCAAATAGATTTAAAAATAAGAAACAATAAGGAAAAAAGAATAATATACAATGAAAGTGGATTTATTTCAGATTTCTGGTGTGATATAATGTTCCCCCAAAAATCAGTATAATTTCTAGACTATCGAAATAAAGAAAAGATATTTGATAATGCAATTAACTGATAAAGATTTATTTTTACAAACATCTTTTGAAAACAAGCTTTAAAAATTGAGTAATTAAAAGCACATTCAGAGAAAAAAAAATCTGAAGACCCAGATGGATGTACTGATGAATCTAATTTACTTTTTAAAGAATTAATTGTGCTAATTTTACATGAACTCCTTTAGAAAAGTATAAAAGGAAAACATTCTTCCAAATTAATTTTATGAGACCAGTATTATTACAATGACAACATAAGAAAATATGCTATAATAAAATAAAATCACAGATACTAATGAAATTATTTAAGGACCAGGAAGATGGCTCAGTAGAATAAGTGCTTGCCTGGCAAGCACAAGGGCCTGAGTTCAATCCCTGGTTCCATCAAAAAAAAGTTTACTAAAATATCTTCCATTTGTAATCCAGAATTTATTATGTTTTCTTTGACAAGCTTAGAATCTTGCAAGAAGATAAACAATACAAAATAATAAAACAAAATATAGAGCGGTAGTGGAGCACTGTGAGCGAGGGAAAATCTCTGTACTGAGATATAATGGCTTGACACTCGACTCGCTTCAGCATTTTTAATTATGCCATGTTGGGTGTTGTGGTATCGTGTGGTTTTCCCCCAAGGAGTTCATGCTGTGTAACTTTGGTCTGCAGTGTAAAGATAGTAAGAGGTGGGAGTACCTTTAAATGGTAAACAGTAGTAAAAGGTTGCAAGTCTGGGTTCTCGTTGCACTCTGGTGTCCTGGTATGATCTCTCCTTGTGCATGTTCTGCTGTTACAGTGCCATATGCCAAGAGGAAATGTGGAGGTGGAGGACAGCCTTGCCAGAGCTAGCAGCATGCCATTCGGACTTTCAGCCTCCAAAACTGAGAAGCTAGTGAAATTCTTTTCTTTACCAAGCCTTAGTACTACACTTGCAGGGAAAAAAAAAAAAAAACACAAATATAGTAGGCAAAGTTATTAACCTTACTAAGCTTCAATTTCCTCACTTGAAAAGCATAGAACAAATGTAACCATCATGAGTATTAGATGAACCTCAAAAATGTAACATCTGTGAGTTCTTTTTGCCTTCTTGCCCCTATCTCAATGACTATAGGGGAAAATAGTCCAATATTTTAATGAATATTGCTCAAGGTAAGTCTTTAGTCAATTATGAATTTAAATTATCTGTCAGGGCAGTTTTCTATCATCACAGGCTTTCCATTCTGATTTTTAAGACCCTCCAAATGCTCATGAAGATGTTGAGTAGGATCCTGCTATCTGTAGACTATCTCACTCCACGGATACTGCCTTTGCCTTGTGTTTTGTCCTACCTCCTTAGATTGTGGTTGTTGTTTTTCTTTTTCTGGTAATAGGAATCATACTCTGGACCTTGCACTTGCCAGGCAGGCACTGTGCCACTGAGCTATATCCCTGGCTGTCCCATCTTGTTAATAAACATGCTTAGTGAATTATTCATCTTAAGCCAGTCTCATCATCTGGTCCTGTATGGCTCTATTGTAAGACTACCTATGAAACTTCTGTCCTCTGTTATGACATCTAGTCGTGGCTTCTTCTGTCTTAAAAGTTTTCTCAACAAATTCTTGTCACAAGAGCTTGTGAACAGTAAAAATAAGGACTGTGCAATTGGCATCAAAGATCCATCTGTTCCCTGTAACATCACTGCATTCTTGTTCCCAGCTGTCTTGCATACGGCTTCCTTCTGCACGCATGCTGTAATGCCTCTAATCTCCTTACTTGTTACCCAGGGACTCAAAATTCAGAGTCCAATATTTTTGAATTCCTCCAAATTTATGCATTCTTTGCTATCTTGTAGGGGTTCAACTCTGGGAGAGAGTGAGGCCAGGATCCAGGGCCGTGTTAGGGCCAGCTTACAGCAATGCATTCAACTTGGCTGTTAAGTTTTGAGGAGTTTCTTAGTTATTAACCAGACATTACTTTAAGTCAAATTATGTAAACTTATATTTAAATAAACTACATGAAAACAAAGACGAGAAATATCATAAATTATAGAAACTGATAATTTTGACACAGCTTCACTGATTTTAATCTTACTAACAATATAGACTTTATAGTAGTCTGTGTCTCTCAGGTTACTTATGTTTGTCATTACCTGTCCAACTTGCTATTGAATGACATCAAATTAGTGGCTTGAAATTATTCAGCTTGATGTGCAAAAAGACCTGCTTCTGTTCTCTTTTCTTTAAGGCCATAAGAAGCAATATTGGCATTTTATTATTTGCTAAAGAAGGGCAACAAAGATAACTTGGACCTTCAGTTCTATTTTCTTCATTGCTAGAAAACTTTCTTTCCAACCCTCATCTTCATAGTGAATAAGATAAATTTCAGCCATGACTTCAAATCATTCCCAACTTCAAATCAACAGGGTTCCATTAGTGAGGATTTATTACAGCAACAAGTAGCAATAAATTGTCTATCTTGAGTTCTGAATAATTCACAACTGCAAAAGTGCCTCCACAGTTTACCACCTTGGCATTCTGTGTTCTCATAACTTTTTTAATCCCTCATGGCAATAAAGTTGATTTGGTTTAATTAGTAATTAGGGAACATGAGTGAGTGTGTTATGTTGGCATCTATAACAGCTGGAAGTGTCTTAGTACAGAAATCTCAAGGAAGAGAATTTTTCTGTTTCCACAAATGGTACTAAAGAGGTAAGTGATTGCTTCATTAGTCACTAATAATCATTTGTAAAATTGTTGAAACCACAAGCTAATTAATGTTTCAGCTTTTTCTAGCACCAATTCTCATTCATACTCCAATTAAAATCTAGACTTAACCTCTATTTCTCACTCTGTTGACTTGACTTAATGACCAGTTTGCCAATTAGAATTTGAAATCATAAGCATGTGGAAAATATATGTATTGCCAAAATATGTGACAAAATTATTCTAGTTTCTTGACTTCTTACAAGTTAAAGAAAAAGAGAATAGCAAAGTATCCCTCATTTGAAAATGTTAGGGTTTTTTCCCCTAATACATTGGGAGAATAGAATTTCTCTTAGACAAGGAATTTAGTTAAGGAAGTATTAATATTTATACTTTGCAATTACATAGTGCTTTGAACTTATTTTCTTCACAAAATAGCATGAAGTTCACCTGGGGAACAATGATCCATCTGTGAATGAAATCTGTGGGTGACACTGTGTAACTAGTTATGCAAACTTTGGCTACCAACATCTTAACTCTCATGGCTGAGCAGAACCTTTCCACCCAGACAGCATAAATAGCAACACTTGAAGCTTTTAATATTAATCTCATGAATTTATCATGGAAAAAGTAATAATTGTGGGACTCATTAAAGCTGAAGATAATGGTGGCAGTATCTTTGAGATTAATACCATATGCAAACGAAAGGAACAAAATAAGTTAATGAAAAAAAATAACTTAATGAAAGAAGTAAATACATCATACATGTATTCAGAGATGAGGTTCACTGATAATAACCAGTGTAGCTAGAAGACACTCTCTGGTCCTATCTGAATTTTGGCATTTATCTCCTGGTTCTCTCCTTCAAATCCTCTAAGATAGCATAGGCTCTTCTCTTTCTCAGTATTTACTAATAATTTCAATTATTATTTTCATACTTTCACTTATCTGAAAGATTTACTGCCTTTTCCATGTGCATTTAGAGCCTTTCAGAGTACCCTAAAAAGCCAATTGCCTACTTTGGCATAGTGTACACGCTGCATTATGTTTTACTTTATACTGTTTTGTTAGTTTTCAAATCAGCTGTTTAATGGCATTCTTTCTTTTGCCATTACATAAACACTTTTGTGGGGTGTATAGGGGGAAAAGAAAGATATATATTCCTTAGAAATTTAAGGTAAAGATAATACAGCCCGGGTATACATTTTTGTAGACAATCCGTGAAACAATAATAGCGTCAGCTTCAGGCATCATTATTTAACCATTTCGTGTCTGATAAACCTTATGGCAGAATCTTCTTGTTGGTCTGTGGTTTCCTTTCCCTTTAAAAATAATCAGAAAGGCCAGTTAACATACTCAATACTTCTCTAATTTACAACAGAAGAGACTGTAAAAATACTAGTTGATATTCCTAATATCAAATAATTTGTGTCTGGCCTGGTATTAGAAGCAAAACTTATACAGATAAGTGCTTATGATAAAAGATTCAACATATCTCTTTTTTTCTTTTTGGAAGAGGATCAAATACAGTAAAACAACGCTAGAAATGGTACAGAATTTCACTAAGCAAAATGATAGGAATTTGTCTACATGTTGTCCTCTGAATAACTACTACAAAGACAATAGGCAATGTACTAATCATTGTAACTGTCCTGCTAACCTATTTTGAAACTGTTTCACTGCTATTTTATCTTTTTTCTCATGAAAATGAATAAAGGAAGATCGGAATTCAAAAATGGTTGTTGTATTGCACATTGTTGTTTTCAAATTAGTTGTTCAGATTACCAGATATAAGCAAGCAAAAATGGTTAAAAATTTGAAAGAAAAAGAAGAAATTCAATATTAATTGTTCCTTGCAATAGGCCAGTAGAAAGTAGCAGTACAATTATCCAAGCTATCCTGTGAATGTACATATATATTTTCTGCTTTCTTGTTTCTTTCTTTTCTCTTTTCCCTCATCCAAGTTGTTCATTCCTTCAAACAGTTGCTTCTCCTTGCATAGTAGCTGTTCTATCTTGCATAATTTATTTACTTTCTCAGGCTTTTACCCTAGGGAGATAATACAATTTTCACACATGCAGGTCTGATTTATTTCCCTCATAAGTATGATCTCTAGTTGCCTCCATTTACCTATAAAAGCCATGAGCTTATCTTTTAAATATAGAATTCATAAAATTGCACATGAAGATGACATACCTAATAGAATTTTACTTTAAAATATATACATACAAAAAGGTATAGTATAAACACATTTCTTGTTTATTTAAAAAAAATTTTTTTGTTGTTGTTGGATTTTTTTCTCATTATTAACTTCACTGAAAATCAATAATAATTATATGGCAGGTAGACCAACATTGAACTGTGAAAGATTCAAGATGTAGACAGAGTGAATTTTAGAAAAACATTTCTGAAATGAATACATAACATGAGTTTAATAATTGATTACACATTATAAAAATTATTTACAAACTTAAATATATGTATAACAATAAAAATTGTCTAAAATAAACATGATGAAGAAAGAGTTTACAGATCAGTCATGTAATAGTTCTCTCTGTGCTAAAATCAAGAAATTTATATTCATTTAATGAGAATTCTCAAAGTAGAAGGGGTTAGGCAGTTAAGCATTTAAAGATTTAAAATTTCTGAATTTAGTTAAAATTATAGCACCACATTTCCAAGAAAAATTAACCTTTTGCACAAGAAATTTGAATAAAATCATACCAAGATACACGAAGCTGAAATTGTCCAAAACTAGTTGTAAAGAAACTATCATTAAAGCATGTACATAGGAAAAAATATTAGCTATAGAAGAAAAAAATTAAATAGCATCTTATTCCACATTAGAAAGAAAAAAGAGCAAGTGGGTAAGAAACTAGACTTATCTATTCAAAGGACTAAAAAAAAAGATATGTCCTCACTGAATTTTATACTTAGCAAACATACCTTTGAAAACTAAAAGTAAAATATTTTACAGTTATACAAACTCAAAATATTCTAATATTTCCAGACATAGAATATACAAAAAAACAAAGACCACAATCCGGAAAGCAAGAGAAGTTGCTAGATTGTCCTGGATAAAGAATAAGGACCTTTGGACCAGGGAGATGCCTCAGTAGGATAAGCACTTGGCCAGAGTTCAATTCCCGGTTCCTCAAAAAAAAGGCTTAGTAAGAATAAAGAGCTTTCAAACTGGTAGTTATGCAGGACTACGTAATATATAATTACATTAGATGAACCCATTTAAAAGGACATTGAAGATTTCCACACAACAGTACCAATCTTTTGTCAAGTTATATACATATTTTTATACACGTGTGTGTGTGTGTGTGTGTGTGTGTGTGTGTGTGTGTGTGTGTGTGTAAAAGACAAGAAAGAGCTAATATAAAGTCAATGGAAATGCACTTTTTAAAGTTTCTAGTACTAGGAAAAAATATCATGCCATGTTTTACAAGTAGATTGTAAGAGTATTCTAAATTGATCACAGAGCCATACATACGGTACTCTACGTTCAGGCCTCTTAGTTGGACTCACAATTTAATTTTAATTTTTGAATATTATTTTGAAAAATTTAATTTAATTTTGAATTACTTAATATTTAATTAAGTTTATGAAAATTGTTTAGTTTTAATTTTTGTGTTAAGATTTATACTGTTTCTTTGAAACACATTTTATAAACGTCAAATATCTGATGCATTCTATCTGTGAACAATGCTGGGTTAACATAAATAAGCAATCATGATCCTTGCCACAGTGGAACAAATACTTTAATGAGAGAGTCAAATACTAGTGAAATAAAAACAAAACAAATATATTGAACCATATTTTTATATGGATGAATAGCATTTAATTAGTATAAAGTACAGCTGATTTGACTCTGTAAAAGTTGAGGCTGAAAACAGAAAAATGTCTAGGAATTAACTAAGAGAAGATAATAAAGATAAAAAGGTGATGAATAATATTTAATCTTTCTTCTGTTTAATTTCTGATTTTCTAAATTTATGTAAAATGTGTTACTTTAGTAATGAGAAAAAATTCATAGCAGCTATTTTGTAAAGCAGCTTTGTTTGACTTCTGTTTCAGTCAGTGTCATTTCTATCAGACCAAACTTCCTAAAATAAGCAACACTAAAAGCCTAAATTTTAAAAAGAATGTCAAAGGGGAAAAATACTGTAGCAACCAAGAAATCTGAAAAGAAGGGAAGCAAATTCCGTGTGATTTTCTTTTCAGGAAATTTTCTGTTCTCTACATAGACAAGAAGACACAGCAAAAAACCAGACCAGGGCCTTTCCCTGTCTATACTGATGGAAAATGGAAGCTGAAGGACCTCTGAGATTGAGAGCTCAAGGAACAGGCTGAAAAGGCCATCAGAGAAGTGAAACTACTGATGATTCAGCTTTTTCCTCTTCCAATTTTTCCTTTAAGTGTTTATGGAGCAATTGCTGAAGAAATCAAGCAGAAATTAGTAACTATAGGAAAAGACTAAGAGTAATTTTTCAATGTTTCATAGTTTGGAGGATACAACAAGGATAGCAATGAATTAGAAGTCCTAACAAACATAACTGACTTCCAATTGAGACTTTAACAAGGCTAACCCCTTAGGAAGAGCAAAAATTCAGATACAGCCTGTGTCCACAGATGCTAACATTCAACTCAGATAATTTCAGCCATTAACGGGTCATGGTGATTTGTCACTGCTATAACTTCTTACAAGGATTGAAAAATCAAAACACTATCTGGAAGGATATAATTTCCCTAGAAGTTGGAGCCCAATGTCTAGCATTTTATTTTAAAATAAAGAGAGAGAGGAAATAGAAATAAACATCAGCTCGCAATCTACATGATCATCAGTAGATGGATGGATAAAGAAAATGTGAGGCAAGATCTGCACTAATGGTGGTTGGACAGGATATTATGTCAGCTTTTAGTGCTATGTTCATCCACTAGGTAAATAATTATTGAATCTTTGATATAATTCAGCTATATAAAAACCTGTAAATATAATATCATGTATGCACCTTGTACAATACCAAAACGTTATGAAAACAGTTTGCAATGTATTATTTCATCGACTCTGTATGGTTATGGTGTTTTGAAACTGTCTGATTGACATTTGTATTTCAATAAAATAAAAA